>VALG01010233.1:11299-40734 GCA_009835305.1 Ipomoea purpurea
TTATTTTTACCACTTAACTTGCTGGGTCTACTGGACCAAATGGGAGCATCCACGTGTGTAGTAGACTTAGCGGTCTTGTTGTAGATTCTGAGCTTTGATTTGAAAGATGACTTGACTTGCTTTCCTCTTTGGCAAGAGAGCAATTCACTATATTTATGTGGATCTTCTGTAGACAATGTCGACGTCGGTAGATCCTGTCAACTAGATTTGTTCTTCTGCTAGCTTCGTTGATACGTCTGAAGTCTCCTACGCATGATCAACCTTCTTGCTGCCATCTCCCAACTTGTTCGCATGTGAGGTTCCGTCCTTGCTAGTAGACACCACTGACTTCCTTATTGTGTGTTCAACCACAACCAGTACATATCTTCGTTCTTAGTCCGTCAAGTGAAGCAACTACCAGCCTCTGCCCGCTGGGTATTGATTGCTTCACTTGCGCACTTCCTCCTTAAAAAACTCTAACTAGATTGATCTTGTCACAAAATTGATCATTGCTACTTTAACAAGGTTGAATTTTAGACCTTCAACAAAGGATACATCTTCGATTTTTCAAACCATTTCGAAATATTGTACCGATTCCTTTTGTTATGCCGTATCGTTCATTCCACCGAATACGACTTTTGGTCCTTCGATATTTTAAGATCCACAAGACTTTATTACTTCCAGTCACTGTGTCTAAGAACATACCACTATTCGAATTGGACCCCCCCTTAGTACCATAACTTCCTGCAAATAATTTAAGACATTTTAATGGCTTACCCAACTGACTCTTGGGGTCTCTTGGAGTGTTAGTCATTATTGCAAGCTGCGTAGCCCCCAAATTCCCATGCGCTTCTTGGTACTCCACTGAATCTTAAGTTTAGGTGCACTGGTAACCATTAAAACACGTCTTATAACTCCACCTATTAATTATGAAAAACATTTTTTGTGCCGGGTTCTCCTCTTTCCTCTTTTTTGAAAATTGGAACTGCGATTCTTTGGCACTTGAGGAAGAAGATTGTCTTGAGCCTGTGACCCCTGAAGCCCAAGCCATTAATCTGAACCTTAGCGTCCATCGGTTAATATCACTCAAACCAAGCTATGTTTTAGAGGACCTAAAAATCTCCCTGCCTCAATCCTTCGGATTTTCTTCTCATTTTCCTAATGAGACTTTGTGCATCTAGACTCATTGGTGTATTTCCATTTAGGAACAAAAACTTTTGCTCCTTTAGTGTTACCATGTCTTTGGACGAAAAATTGTTCTCTCGAGATCTGTTGTTTTCTAACAGTGGTTAATTCGTTTGACATACATGTTAAATATCGGTAGCATCCTTGTCTCACTTGTGGCCTATCTTGACCTTTTTACAAAGTTTTTACTACGATGAACTTTATTAATTAAAGCTTAGTAGTAGGACTGTTGGATCAATCCATAAACAGCGTGTAGAGTACTAGGATTCTAGGAATGTCAAATGTGGTGGGCACATCTTATCTTCTTCTGCCTGTAATCTCTTTTAGAATTTGAGACTCTTTTTTGGTATTTTTTCTATGTTGGCTAGCATACTTACCTTTTACCCCCACTGTTGATTTGCATTTCACTTGCTTTTGAGCTTATTGAAGAGTAAAGTTGTATACATAGACCTTATTTATGACTCTTTATGAAATTGCAGTGTAAGTCCATGATCCTAGTCAGGCATGGTTAAATATATGCACTAAATAGCATTTACTTGATTTGGGCCCCACCCCCCTCCCCCCTCTTCAGTAGTGTAGATGCTCAAACTGGATTAGTTTTATCTTACATATGCAGATATCTGTGCAAGTGTGCAACACACACACAACATATATATATATATATATATATATATATATATATATATATATATATATATATATATATACATATATAGAGCTAGTAGCCCGTGATAATCTCATTCGTTCATCTAGAATGATCAAGGGTTGGAAATTAAGAAAAAACAATTAAAAAAATGCATGATATTTTTGTAATTATGATGTGTATTTGAAAATGTTTGATAATATACATCTATGAATAACTAATAGTGCACACATGTGATACATTATTATAGATTTTAAGTGCATTGTTAGTTATCTGTGAAAATATTACTAAATTTTTTCAAATGTATCATTGTAATTATAGAAACGTTATTACGCTTTTTTTTTCCCTTAATTTTTAATCATTGATCATCTTAGATGAAGGAATAAAATTTATTTGCATGTTCTCATAAGGTAGGTAAAGGTGGTAGGCATCATAGAAAAAGCAGCAGAGCCCTTCTGCATGTGCCCATTAACTGCCGCACAATAATACTTGTGCGTGGAGGGGATACATAAAGATAGGCATATTATTGAAATCCGGGCCATTAAATTATATTTTATAAGTGTTTTAAATAGTGTGGAATTTTAAAAAAGAAAACTCTTTTACATAGAAATCTTATGTATTTTTCTCTTGTGTTTCTAACATTTATCCAAATAAAGAGTTTCCTATTTTCAAAAAAAAATAAAGAGTTTCCTATTTGGATAGATAGATAGGTAGCACAGAAATGAGGAAATAAGAAATATGGAAATGGAAAAACACAGGATATATAGTACCCAAAAAAAAAAAAGTACAAAATATAGAAATATAAGTGTATATTTGTAAATATTTTTTTTAATATGCATAAATACTAATTATTTATTATGTTTTTTAAGTACCTAAAAATGTTTTATGGAGTTTTTTTATTTGTTTGTTTGTTTTGTTTTTGTTTTTGTTTTTTGTTTTTTTTTTGTTTTTTTCAGCGCCGATTTTTAATTTTTAATTTTAATTTTTTTTAATTTTAATTTTAAAAAAATAAATTAAAAATTATAAAATTCACTAATAAATATAAGAGTTCCTCTAGTTTTTTCTTACGAACAATTTATTTAAGTGTTATAAAAGTAGTTTAAAATATTGTTGAAACCATTTAAATAGATAAAAAAATTAAATTAAAACAAAAAAATTATTTTTTGAAGAAATTAGAGAGTCAAGCCTCCTTTAGTAGTTTTGCGGTGGATAAATTTTTAAAAAATACGCGATTTGAAAAAAAAATAAAAAATTGTCCACGGTCGAACCGACCGATCAACCATGGAAGAGGCCGATTACGGCCTTCCTCGCAGCGGCCGGCGGGCGTCGCTGTCTAGGCACCAATTAGTCAACGTCTAGGCACAATTTTTACAATATTGCTATAGAAGGCATACCAAGGGCCGCCACGATATAATTTGCAGGGAAGAAAAACTATAATGAATCGTCACCTTTTGTTTTCAGTCTTATACTTTAGACTTTAGTAAAAGCTGCATGGGCAGCATAGCATGTTCTCCCCACAATTTATTGCACACTACGACATTTTTTGTTTTGTTTTGTTTTTTAATCTATTTTGATATTAATATACTCTGTATGTATAGCTAATGACCTTATCTAATGGCGCGATGTAACTCTCCCAGTTAAGAAGTCATAAATTTGAATTTTAGTGGAAGAGAAATAATTAAAAATAGATATTACTTTATAATAGAGTTAATAATAAATAAAATAAAAAAAATACTAAACTCATGACCTTTCATTTGAAAAAGTTAAATAGATTACTTAATAACATTTTGTATCCCATTAGTGACTTAAAGTGGACCAGGGTACATGCCTAAAATCGATCATGAAAAGGTTTGTGAGACTTGTGGCATTAAAACTTATTCTAGTTTACTATTTAGGAGAAGGAAAACTTGTCATAATCTTTATGGATATACTTTTAAACAAGTTTCACTTAATGTGATTGCAGACTTTTTTGTAAATCAAATATAAAAATTTTCAATTATAAGATTGAAATTGATTCATTTTTAAATATTAAAGGAATAATGGTCAAATAAACCATCCAACTACACACCTGTTGGGGATTATACCATCCTCGAATATTTAATCATTTGCTTGGATACCCTACAAAAAGTTACCGACATCATTTCCCGAGCATAATCAATAAGTCTTATGATTTTCTTGATTGGGATTGTGGTCGGGAGAGATGCTTTCTCGTTCAGCATAACATGACTTCCAGTCGGGTTAGTTTCCGTGATCGGAAGATGTTTACCTGAGCATGGGACTTGTAACACAATTAACTTATTTTATCAAAGAAAAGTATAACACGAGCAAATTGTTTAGTCACATCACCTTCATGGATCTATTAGAGTTCCCAAAGCACGTGGAATTAGAAGAATTTGTGTTATCTTGACCAGTACACAAATTACATGTGCTCGACATGTGTTCCCTCCAAACTCCTATATAAGGCACATTAAATGCTTAGAGGGGGACTTTTGGAAACAAAGGATACCTAATTCTGATCAGGATCCTATGGTCTCATATATAATAACCCAATCTTAAGGAGAAAGACAAGTGTACCTTTAACGTAATTGACTGCGAATAATACAAACATATATTTGCAACATCAACACCAAACGACAATTGGACCATCGAATTAAATAATAAAAAAAATAATTGGGTCCCTCAAAAACACAAATTAATGCAATTCAATCTAAAAATGACTTATTTACGTAGTAATCAATCATTATTGCGTGAACCGTGGTCCACATAGCGATGTGAACCACGGTCCAAAAACACATAAAGTACATTATTCTAACACATAAAATACATTATTCTAACTCATAAAATACATTATCTTATCCCAGAAAGTTCATTATTTTAACACATAAAGTATATTATACATTATTCTAAGTTTTTTTTTCTTTTCATTAAAACGACGTCGTTTTGGACCGTGGTCCACCAAATAATTTGCCTATGATAATAGACTAACGTGGCGGTTACCAAAATTTAAAATACTTTCTTTTAAATAAAATAATTATTAAAAAAAAAAAAAACCTCACCACCTCCCATACCTTCATCTCCAATTAAACAAAAAAAAAAAATTATTTTAATTTTGTTGAACCCAATTCAATTTGGCTAGATCATTGATTTGGTAATTACAATATTATAAGTTCCATTCAGAGTGAGAGGACTATTGGTCTATTTGGTTTAAATTTGTCAAGGGTATAACCTAGGTTATCTATGCACATTCTCAGATAATGACTTGTTAATTTATTTCTGTACAAAAAAAAAAAAAAAAGAGAAAAAAGTTGTTGTTGAACCAAAAGGCGGAAGGGTAGTTGGTTGGTTTGAAAGCAATCTGAACCGACGACTTTACTTTACTAATTACTACAAGTAGCTTCTTCCTTAGCTTATCTTGCGCATTCCCTGCAGATGACAAATGCAACTTAACCCATATCTTAATGATTAATTCCATGCTAAAAACAAAATGTGGTTTGACATGAAAAAGGTTACCAATTTAAAGACGATGTTTCCGCCTATATTACAACACGCCAAGAGCGCAGCATGTGAAGAAGAAACACAGTGAATGATGGAATCCTCCGTTTTTGGTGTCTTTATGCAGGAAAAGGCAGTATGGTTGTATGCATTCACAGGTCATTTCCTTTTCCTTTTCTTTACCTTTTTCTTTTTTCTGTCGTCTTTGGCTTCTCACTTCTCACTTCTCAATAAATAAATAAAGGAAGCTACTCTACCTGCGCCCCAACAACACTAGTGGACCTCTTTCTTGACTTTGGTTGGTTTTCTCTTCCCAGATTTGACCCAAACCGGATTATCTCACTCTCATCTGTACCCTGTCGTACACTTTCAGATGCTATTAATATAATAATATCATATTAACTGCATTACTACCCCAATTTTGACCACTTATTCGATACAACACGTGAGAAGAGACTAATGTTCGAATCTCAACAGCGACTGTGTGAGAATTATGTCTAAAGTGAACAGATTTCGCACCTGTTTTGGCTCTGTCCACTGAATCATGTGAGTCACCGTGATTTACGTCCTCCCAAATACTCTGTCGGGTCGGAGTGTTGGGACCCTTAGGATTGGGGATTCAACATTTGGAAGAAGAGAAGATATAAATAATGGTAACACAGTAGTTCAATCAATAGTGTCAAATGACAGTGTTCACAAAGGATATGTCCACGTTATTAATAAATAATGTTAGATTACCTGCATTAATTACCCTGATTTTGTTGAGGTTGATAAGGTTGACGACGGTAGAAGAAAATCCGTATTCACTTTCTAAATTGACTAAATTTCGTATTGTAATTCTAGCTAGTTAAGAAACATTAGTTTAGATTGTTTATAATTAATCAGCTAATTACTGAGTTAACAGTTTAACTAACTTAGTTGGAGTTGTCTTGAATTAAGATATTAAGACCTAACAGCTTGGAAGGTGGTGGCTAATGCAGCTGTAAGGTAAAAGTTGAGGAAATGATAGATTTTTGCATGTGTGTCAAAGATTGGGTTTTTAATTGTTTTGTCAGTTTATTTAGACATTGATATTAAGATTGGGGTTTATGATATATATTTAAGTGGGTGTGTAATAATCAAGAAAAAGAAGACATCCATTTTATACAATTTGTGTTGGGTTCTATTTTACTGCCGCTATTCTGTTGCTGGTTGAGAGAGAGAAAGAAAGAGAGAGAGAGAGAGAGAAGACTGAAGCTGCAGGATCCCCACTTCAAATGATTTTCTCTGTAAATTCTTCTTCCCCATCAATTCTCTGCATCTGCTCTTTGTAGATACTTCTGCTACTATACCAATTCTATTTCTTGTACTACAACTTTATACAGCAGCTGACATTCACCCCCCACCAACACATACATATCCATACACCTATATATCACACAGCAATCTGATGAAACTGTGCGTTCTGAGAGATTTCCATTCTGTTTCACAACAATGCAGCCTCACAATGCTTGAGATTTTAGCATAAAAACCCCATTTCCCCCCTTTCCTCTCTCATCTGCTGCTGCTAAGCAACTATCTGCTTCCCCACCAGGCACCATGTCCACCAAATCCAAGTATGTAACTTTACTTTTTCTTTCTTATTTTTCTGCTTTTTCAGATCTGGTTTGCATGTTATTTACTTTGCCCTGCTTATCTTTCTTGTTTTTGTTACACATTATGAGCATTTGCATACTGGGTTGTGTTCTGTTGGGAGCTGGAGTTGTTGTTTTGGATCTGATGCTTTTCACTCCCATTTGCCCAATTTTCTTGGTCTTTCTTTTAATGATGTTTGCTGTAATTAATGGCCAAGAATTATGCTTGGGAGGCTGAATTTGAGTAAAAAGCTTCCATCTTTGGATGAGGTAGAAGATTGTTTGCTTGCATTTCTATGTTTAGGGTGGATCATTGCACAGGATAGTAATGAATGGGGTTTGGTTGTTTTCTGATTATGGTTTTTGTTTGAACTTGCACCAGATCTACACTGCCAGAAACCCCTAAGAGCAAAACATCACCTGCAACTCCTAGGGCTAGTAAAGTGAGCAGAGGAGCAACTAAATTTGATGGCGATTCGCCTTCGCAGAACTTGCGCTCTTCGGTCGATCAGTCTCCAAGATCTGCAGCTCCAAAGCTTCTGTGGGAAGGTCCACTAAGCTTGGCATCACCTGATGTTAGTGCAGTGAATCCAACTAATAAGTGTTGTTTATTCCACTCATTTTTCATGGATATATTTAAATATTTCCCATGTTTTTTGTCTCTTTTCTTGGTGTTTTTTGGCTCCGGGGTGCCACACTGCAACTAATATATGGTTGTGATCCCAGATTCCCTGCAAAGGGTTCATGTGTTTTTTGGATTTTGGTGTTCAAACTATAATTTAACATTAATCTCAAATCCAATAATTTGCATTATCTACTAGTGAAGCCAATGACCTTCTGGTCTAGTGGCACCAAGTTGTTCTTCCATATGGGAAGTTGTGGATTCGAGCCTCAGTAGAGTCGATATTGACTCTTTGTGCTTCAGTAGGTTGAGAAAGTAGTTATGAACAGATACTGCATTGTAACAGAGTCAATAGTACTAAAAAAAATTATGACTTGATGAGACTTTTTTTGGAAGTTATATGTTGATCTGAACTGCGGTTGGGTTTTGGTTTCTCTCAGAAAAAGCCGGCTCGTGTGTGAAGCCATCGGAGTTACAGACAGAACTGAATCTTGCTCAGGAGATCTTAAGAAGGCGAAGGAGAAGTTGGCTTTAGTTGAGAAGGAGAAAACTCGGGCTCTTGATGATTTGAAGGAAGCGAAGAAGTTGCTGAGGAAGCGAATGAGAAGCTCAGAGAGGCATTGATAGCTCAAAAGCGGGCTGAGACGACTCCGAGATTGAGAAGTTTCGCACCGTGAGATGGAGCAAGCTGGGATCGAAGCGGACTCAGAGAAAGGAAGAGGAATGGCAGAAAGAGATCGAGGCGGTGAGGAGCCAACACGCTTTGGACGTGGCTTCTCTTCTCTCGGCCACTCAGGAACTGCAACGGGTGAAGCAAGAGCTTGCCATGACTTGTGACGCTAAGAACCAGGCGCTTGCCCACGCTGATGATGCCACTAAGATTGCTGAAATTCATGCTGGGAAAGTCGAGATTCTTTCTGCAGAACTGATCCGAGTTAATCCATGCTCGATTCCCGGGTAGAGAGCGAGTCCACTGAGAAGAATCAGCTAGTGGAGGAGCTGAATCTCGAGATAGAGACTCTGAGGAAAGAGCTCGAGATGGCAAAAAGTTAATGAAGTGGAAGTGATGGAAAAAGAGCCGTCTTAGAACAATGTAAAGTCGATTTGGAGGCTGCAGAAATGGCTGCATCTTATGCACATAATCTCGTCCAGGAATGGAAGAAGAGAGTCGAGGATTTAGAGTTTCAGGCTTCAGAAGCACAAAGAACTGAGAGGTCTGCATCCGAATCTCTCGAATCCGCCATGAAAGAACTGGAAGGCAGAAACGATTTGCTGCACGATGCAGAAACCGAGATTGCATCTCTCAAAGAGAAGCTGGGCTTACTGGAGTTCTCGGTTGACAGGCAAAAAGGAGAACTCGAGGAATCAGAATGCCATCTTAAGATGGCCCGGGAAGAGGCTTCAAAAATGGCTGAGAAAGTCGAATCCCTTAGCTCTGAGCTGGAAACCGTAAAAGAGGATAAAATCCAGGCTTTAAATAATGAAAAACTCGCAGCTAACAGTGTAGAACAACTGCTTGAAGAGAAGAACAAACTTCTTGATGAATTGAAAAGTTCCAGGGAGGAAGAAGAAAAAAACAAGAAAGCGATGGAAAGTTTGACCTCAGCTTTGCACGAAGTTTCTTCAGAAGCAAGAGAAGCCAAAGAGAAGCTGTTGTCTAGCCAAGCTGAAACCGGAAACTATGAAACGCAGATAGAAGATCTGAAGCGGGTACTGGAAACCACAAACGAGAGGCACGAGAACATGCTTGGTGAATCAAAGCAAGAAATTGATCTTCTTACTAACTCTGTCAAGCAGTCTAAGCAAGATTACGAGATGTTGAAGGCCGAGCAGGAGGAAAAGGAGCGTGATTTGATGAACTGTGTTGTGAAAACCGAGGAAGCAAATTCATCAATGGAGAAAGAAATCAATCGGCTCGTAAACTCGTTAAAAGAGGCACAAGAAGACGCTTCGAATGCAAGGGAAGACGAAGCTCGTTTGAAAAATTCCCTGAAAGAAACAGACTCCGAGGTCGTTTATCTAAAGGAGGTTCTGGCGAAGCCAAGGCCGAGAGCATGAAGCTGAAAGAGTCTCTAATGGACAAAGAAAACGAAGTGCAAAACATTCTTCAGGAGAACGAGGAACTTCGAAGTAGAGAGGCCTCAGCATTGAAGAAGATCGAGGAATTGTCCAAGATGCTCGAAGAAGCTTTGGCCAAGAAGCAAGCTGAAGAAAACGGAGGGCTTACAGACAGTGAAAAAGATTCTGATATGCTCCCGCTCCCGCTCCGAAATCCCCTGAACAAAATGGTGTCAAAGATGAAAATCCTAAGATCGAACTCCCGCCTTATCAGCCCTCAACAATGGAAGAATTTAAAGAAGTGAATAACAACAATTCGAGTGATAATCCCAAAGAGAATGCCATTGGAGCCAAAGAAGTGGATGAAAAAGATGAAGAAAGCAAGAGCGAAGAAAAAGAAGAAAGCAAGAGCGAAGAGAAGGAAGCTAATGATTCTGTAGAAGCTGAGCTTAAAACGTCGGAGAGCTGCAAGTTCGTGGAGAAAGACTCGTTTCCAGAAAGAGAGCCCAAGCAGGAAGAGGAGCCCGAGGCAAAGGAAGAAGTCAATGAGAAATATGAGCAGCCAAACGGGGTATCTTCAATAGAAAAGCACGAGAATGGAAACACCTCTCCTGTAAAGCCACAAAGCCTGAAGAAGAAGAAGCCTTTGCTAAGTAAATTCGGAAGCCTACTTAAGAAGAAAGGCGCTGTCAGCCAGAAGTAAAACAAAACACCCACTCATCTACCGGTTTATACCTGACCTGTAGAGATATATTTAGATCAGATATTGGGACCGGAACCGTTTGCTTGATGATTTTTGCTGCTTAATTCCTTTTTGTTTCCTAATAGGCGTTAAATATGAAAAGAAGTTGTGTATCATCATCTTTAGTTGGTTTTGTTTTTCTTCTTCTTCCCCTCTGTGTCTCCTTTTTGACAGCCTGTTTCTCACTATGACAGTCATTGTGGTTATTTAACTTTTTTTGTATCAGTGTCTAAATGCTTGAAACTAAAGAAATGTAATACTTCTTACATCTGCTTAATATGGATTTGATATGGCCTATTACTTCTGTTATAGTGATGCTGTTTGATATGGTCACAATTTTTTATTTTGCAAAACCAATTGGCAATCTTTTGATCCCAAAGCACCATTTCTGTTGGCAACTATTTTGGAGTAGCAGTTCATGGATGACCCTATTTGGTAAAATAGTTAGCTTATCAGTCAATTTTGATTTATTTGACTACTATTAACTGTTTGACTTGGTTAAAAAATCAATATAAGTATTTAGTTAATCAGCTTTTTTAACTTCAAAATGCTAAAATTCAAAAAACTGTTCAAAACAACTTTTTCAATTAGCTTTTTGAGAAAAGAAACTATATCAAACAGTTATCAGCTAATAGTTAATTTAAAATACCTTTTTACAATTCACTAATGTTATCAACTAGTTATACCCTCTAATTTACTAAATAAGACCGTAAACTAATATTATCAACTAGTTATACCTTCTAATTAACCCAATAAGTTACCAACTTAGCTAACAAGGCCTAAGAATTGACATTGTGGTTAGCTCTTATCAAGTTATACTAGTCTTTTCTATGCGCGATGCGCAAAAACATATGCCCAATATTTATATTTTTAAAATAACTAACAAATTTTTACTAATTAAAATCAAAGTGAAATAAAATTTATTATTTATTAATCTAATATGTAATGCATATATAATGTTTTACAAATATTGTTATAATTATACATAATATAAGAAAAGATATGGTAGATTCATGTGCATGTAAGTAACGGAAAAGATAACGGAAGTTATAATGGTAAAAGTATTTTTGTCCAAAAAATTGTATAGTACAACTCTAAAAGCACAATGTAAAAATGATTAGCATTAAAAACATGAACATAAATGAGGGATATAACTTTGATTGAAACTTATATGTTTTTAGATTAGATACCTGAATAGAGGTAACTTCAATGACTTTTTATCTTAAACTAATAAGCTAGGCAGTAGCATCCAAAACCCCAAACACAAACAAACAAAATACTGTGCTTTCCTTAATAATTGGATGATAAGGATCACACTTCATAGTCGAAACGCAAAGCAAGCTACGGAAGAGTTCATCCTTGTTAAAAGGATCATCGATCGCCGACGCGGGAGCAACAACAGTGAGAAATTATGTGGTTGAGCTGATCATCGGAACTCATCTTCCAAGTGCTCCGTCGCTTCTTCTCCAACGGCGACGATCTCGATGTGGGGACCTACCCTGCCAACGCCATTTTCTCCGTGGCCAAACGGTAATTTCTCTCTCTTTTCCGGCAATCGGTCACTTTGCTCATCCATTCATTACTGCTTTACTGGTTAAAAATTTTGGTAGTGAGTAGTGACTAGTGAGTTCCGCTTGATTCTAGGTTGGAACAGCTTTACGGTGGTAAGGCTTATGTTGGCCTCCGAATTCCAGACGCCGATTCCGGATCTCCCCAGAATATTGATATTGTTCTCGTCACTCAGCGGTGCTTTTTCTATCTTTTTTTTTCCTCATTTTCTAGTTAAACTGTCTATTTTACATGCTCTGTTACACTTGCCTAGCTGGTGGTAAATTTACTTCAGAGATTATGTGATTGTTAATAAAGGTTTTCCATTAAAAAATTGCAAACATAAATAGTGTATGACTTTATTAAAGACATGTTTTATTATTTGCTTTTGGGTTCCTTCTATTTTCTGCTGAAATCTTTGCATAATTTCCAGAGAAGCTGCTGTAATATCTGTGAAGAATGTATCGGGATTTGTATCTGTTGATAAAGATGGAAATTGGGATTGCATTGGTGGAGATAAGGACAAGACAGAGCGTCTTCCAGATCCTGTAAGTTGCAAATCATTTCTGGTTATCATCTCAGTGCTATTAAATTCAACATCATTTGATATCTGGATGATGCCATAACCTGATGAAGTTAATGATCGTTTGCCATGCTTCTTTATGCTTATTGTCTGTTTCCTGATCAGCTCTACAGAATTATTTTGTACTGACCTACTTTATTCCCTACAAGGCCACAAGATCCTGCTCTGTCCATGCCATTATCACTGGCAAGTGGCAAGCTTCCATTCTGTTGGGCCACGTTCACTGTAGCCAAAAGCTTTGGTTTCTTCTATTAAATGCTACTTGGGTATATTGCCTTCTCATTACTAAACATCTTTCACAACCAGTGTTTCTCGGAAGCTCATTTTTGGAATATATAAGTGCATATTTTCCTAGAATTTTAGTGGGACTCTTCTCACCCCATTGCTTTGGGGCTTCTCTCTGTCTTCATGTCACCATATCATGTTTTTGAATTTCAGGTAGCTGAAACAAAAGAACTAGTTCCCGTCCTAGAATCATATCTCGAGCGAAGGGGACTAGCTCTTCCAGAAGGATATTTGTCGTGCAAGGTCATATGTCCAAATCCCAATTTTCGGTATGCATTCAGATGTTCTGAATTCTGATACACATAAGGTGACTTAATTTAGAGTTCCTATATAATTCATGCCTTCATGGGGTGTCGTTAATATGTGCCGGTGATAGTTGACTTGGATTTTGACAATGGGCCAAGCATGTTTTCTTGTTGTGAACCTTCCTAGTTTAGACAATGGATGACTATTGCATCTAGGAAAGTTGTCTCCACTCCAATTGATGATGACTAGTAATGAGTTCTATTTTATTTGCTTCATTGGTGGATAAGTGTGTTGCATGAATTGCAGTGGTTGTAGGTTTCCAGGGTGACTAGGAGTATGCTAACATACTCATGAAAGATCATTTGAAATGTTTAAACTAGTGTCTCCAACTTGAGATAGTAAGTTGTACTAGGTAGTTTTGCACTTTGCTTTTCTATGCATTATAATATACCTAAATCCTTACGGTATTATGTTGCAAATTTAATGAAATCTCAGCTTTATGCTCCTGCTGTCTTCACTAGATAGTGTTTCTCAGCTTGCTTCCTTTTCACAGAACCATTCATGCTGACTCTTTTCCTCCTGAGGTGATAACTTATGACCAGTGGATACAGCTAAAACCTGAAAAAAATAGCTTGCTTTCTGGTTGGATGAAAGGTGCATTTCATGGTGGAAAGAAGGAAATGCAGGAATCAATACATGAGAGCCTTAATTCCATTCTCAGCACAGCTCCAATGTGGGACAGGTCGGTTGTTTGATGTTTATTCAGTTACATCTTTTATTATTCTTCATCCTTGATGCTTTCTGTAACTGGATCCCCTCTTCCTTTATGTATTATGTAACTGGATGGAGTTGTCCATTTCATTTCTTATGATGATGTATTTGCCAACCTCCAGTCTGCTAGCAAACTAAAAACAGTACACCCTCCACCCCAACCCCAAACAATGCACATGAAAGAAAAAGAGGAACTTCACAGTTGATGTTTTGGAATTTTCCCTTATACTCTTTGAGCAAGTTGAAGTGTTTTTTGTTAACTGCAGGCTTAGGATATTTTTAGTGGTAAGTGGTGAAGATAAGAAATAAGTTGACATCATAATGTCACGATTGTGTGCATTAATAAAGATAGCTCAAAAAATTAGAAGAAGAAGAAGAAGAAGAAGGGAAACTAAACCAAAGAAGGTGATGGAGAACAAGATGCTGGCACACCAGATATGTGCCGGGGAGCATTGGTGCACACGGATTCAACTATTGCTTTCCCGTTAGCTTTAGCAATTAATTTCCTACTAATTTTAGTAGTTTGGATTGGTTCTTAGCATTCTTATGCAGGTTGCATTTGTAATTTACATTGGCTGGTATTTTAACAGCTAGCCACACACAAACACGTATATAACAGCTTGAGTTGTGGTTGAATATAACAGGATTACATTCATCCAGAATAAAATCTCTAGCTCTACTTTGCATTGTAGCCAGAGCTTGCTCTGATTTTTGAACATGGCAGAAAACACCTGAAGATATCATCACTCTCCCTGTGTCTCTGTATTAAAAGGTGGGACAGGGTTGGGGACTTGGGATTAACAAAGAACTCCAGTCAGAGTTTTAGTAGCAAGTCTTGAGGATAATTCCGTCATTGTGTTTCCTGGAAATATAAGGCACAGGAAAGGAAACAAAGCTTGTGTTAAAATTGTGGCAGTAGTAAGGGTCCCTGAGGATAAAGACCTTATTTTCTTATTCTTTTTAATATCTTTGACTCTTGTTTTACATTTTTGCTAGTGATTGGGACTTCGTTCTTCATACTATTTGTTCATCAGTAATGCATTTAACAGAACTCAGTTTATTATTATGAATATTTGTTGGTGAAAGTTTTCCATTTGATCTGTGCAGATTGAAGCTTAAAAGTAATAAATCTGTCCTAGGAGAGTTTCTGGAATTCAAAGGAGATAAGGATGATATTTTGGAATTAAGAAATATCAAGAGATCAAAAGTTAGTGGGCTGACTACCCAAAAGACAAGCATGTTTGGTTTAGGTAAGTTTTCATCATCTTTGGCTTCTTGTTGTATGTCACTGATAGTATTCTTTCTTGAAGATGTTGCCATTTGGACTAGGTATATGGAGTGTTTAAATGTCCAAATCTGAGTATTTTAATTGCAATCTTCTAGCATGTCGTATAGGCTTGCTCTTTTCCAGTCAAGAAGAGTTCAAATAATGATCTGAGATTTAACTTTTCCCTTCTCCTATCATTGTGTTATTAGCAGTGTCTTTAGGTGGAATGGAAAAAGTATGCTGATAAGAGCAGATTATTAACTTAGTCAACGGTTACTCAAACTTGTATAGTGATCTGGTTAAGCTTTTGTTGCTTTGCTGTATATCTTGATGTAAGTTTTTGGTAGTTGCCCTTTGGTGCCCTTGAATGCAAAATCTCTACCAACACAAAACAAATACTCCGTAAATTCATAAATGCAGATTATTAACTTGCATATGGATGATAAATGATAATCAATGTCTATATTTTTATATTGTGCAACTTATTTCAGTATAAACGTCTTCGAGGCATATGCCCAAAGAGCTTATCTTGTGGTGCACCTCCTCTAGCGTTATTTTTCTTGAATGTTTTGGATCTTTCACACGTCATTTCTGGCGGGCTGATATTTCCTATTTGTGTTTCTGCTATTCTTTTGCAATTATGCCTTTTGCCGTGTTCTCACAAAGCTTCTTCTACTCGAGATGCAGCTCATTCAAAACTTCAAGTTCTTTACAGCCTCGAGATTATCATGGTGAAGGAGCTTCAGGTTCTGAGTGGAACGAAGTTTGTGTTCGATCTAGCACAGAGGTCGTGTTTCAGCCCCAAGGCTCCAGTAAAGTGCGCAAATATAAGTTGTCCTCCATAATTTCCTTGTCACTCAGTGCATGAGGGTTCTCTCCTCTTTGTTCTCCCTTTGTATAAATGCTGGGCGTGAGCTTTACCGACAATGTAAAACTATTAGAACGCCTATTTGTAGCAAAATTTACTTGTGCAAATGCACTGATTCATGAATGGCAATGCAAAAACAAATGAAGGGCAAAAAGTAGGATGGAAAATACTTGCCCACAAAGGCAAAATTTCCTTGTCTGAAACAACGATGTAAATGAATCGAATCGAGTCAAATATCTCAATTTAATTCGAATTTGACTATATATTTGAATATTCGTATTCGTTTAATATTCGAATATCAAATTTGATTCGTATTCGATTCGACTAGTTTATTTGAATATATTCGATTCGACTCGAATATTCGATTATGAAATGTTTTACTTAATTTTTTACAAAATTTTCCAATAAATTAAGATAAAATTTATATTTAAATAGCATAAAATATTCGAATACTATTCGAATCGAATATACTCTAATTCATTCGTATTCGAAAAATATTTGAATAAAAAAAAGTATTCGAATTCGAATCATGAATCGAATTTTTTTAATTTGATTTGTTTACATCCCTACTCACAACTCGGTTCAACAGGATAGCTGAGGGATATATCACAGCGACTTAGTAGTACATTAAGTGGCTACAAGGAATTAACTACATTGTGTGTAATTTTTACACTAGACTAGAGCTTGGTCAACACATAATCTATCACCTAAGAACTAACTACACGGTAATATGAGAAATACTTAGATGTATTAATAGTATAATACAATCACACAATTACATCATGAATTAACGATAAATATTTAGAGCATCTTGAAGGCCCAAAATCATGCACTTAAAATGCTACTTTTCGTGCAAAATGCGGTTGGTGCACTTGAAGGTCCAAAATCATGCACTTAAAAGTAAACAATTTGCATTTGAAGGCAAAAAATTACATTTGAAGGCAAATAGATGTGCAATTGATGCAATTTATGGTACCAAAAAGGGAGATTGTTCAACTTTAAGTGTTATTATATTAAACCAATTACTCATACAAATCGTTTGTAAATCTCACCAATTTCATTAGAAATTTAGTCATATGTTTGAAACATGCACTTGAAGGCATAAAACTGTGCACTTGAAGGTAAAAAATCTGCACCGAATAAAAAAAAATGGGAAATTAATTATGCACTCTTAGAAATGAAATCATGCACTTGAAGGCTACAAATGTGCACTTGAAGGTCAAAAGATTTGCACTCAAAGACACAAAAATGTGCACTCAAAATAGAAACTAAGTACTGAAATAAAAGTGATGCACTCGAAGAAGAAAAAATATGCACTTGAAGAAGGAAAAATGTGCATTTAAAGGACAAATGTGCACTCAGAAATGAAACACAAGCTGACTTATTTACTCAAATTACAAGAATGACACTACACATTTTTAATTTAAGATTTAATTTGGATTGTTGATTAGATTGCATCTAAGATTAGAAATAATCGCTTTTTTTTTTTTTTTACTGTAGAACTTTTTATATTTGATCCCCATCCTATATATATAAAAGGAGTTTTTTACTAGTGGCATTGCCTATTTGCCCACAGGTCATCTGTGAAGATTACTTGTGTTTTTCCTTTTTTTTATCCCCCTCTAAATGTCCAGATACAATAAAATATCAAGACATTTGGCAATATACTCTCCCAATGTACATTATAATTACGATCTTACGTTTTATCTTTCTATACAAAGTGATAATGTGTTACACTAAGCGGATAAAATTATTTAAAAAAAAATCAAGAATGTGTGAGTATATAAGTATATTACTCTCTTTTTTTTTTTTACAACACCAAAAAATAATTAAAGAGGCATTAAAGGTTAAGATATATATTTAAAAGAAACATTATGAAGGAAACACCAGTTAAAGTTATTTATTTACAAGTTCAAAAAAGTTGATTGTTGTAAATAAATAAATGTATATAATGGTTAGACTTCTTGAATTCTAATTAAACTCTATCTCTTGCAACCAATTAATAGATAATGTACCAAATATCTTTCTACAATCAGTAGATAAACCTCACTGACCCAATCAGTAATCGCTATTTACCAAACACCTCATTATTATCATGTCTTTACAACTTCAGGTCTTTATTGAATTGTTTCAAGATTCACACTTAGTTGTCTCTAAGTAACAACGTTAGGTAAATGTATTTACCTTAATTAGTTTAAGGGTTTTCTTGTATGCTCAGTTGATTAATTTCTAATTTTAATTCATTTATTTATGTGTTGTGATTGTCATTCAAAAGTTAATAATATAATATATTATTGTGTTTTGACGATTTTATTTTTTTTGATTTAATTAAAGGAAGTGCAAACGATGGTGAAAACGGATGAAAGCTGAAGTGTATACACTGAATCCTGAAAAGCTTGAACGATACTTATATATATGTAATTATATATATATATATATATATATATTATATTTTATATATATATATATACACACACACACACACTAAATCCCCAATTTCTTAACCCCCAATCTCTTAACCAAAAATTTCACAATTGTT
Organism: Ipomoea purpurea; assembly: GCA_009835305.1. Classification (NCBI taxonomy): domain Eukaryota; kingdom Viridiplantae; phylum Streptophyta; class Magnoliopsida; order Solanales; family Convolvulaceae; genus Ipomoea; species Ipomoea purpurea. The sequence continues at coordinate 29,741 of VALG01010233.1, forward strand.
CTTTACTCTTAATTTTTCTTTGTGAGTTTACGATGGTACTGTCGAACAGTAGTGGCAAGTGAAGAGATCGGTTCGATTTGTCTTATTTTATAGTGAGAAATTTGAAATATGCATTGTGAGTGTTTAGATTTTCAAATTTAAATTATTAGTGGAAATAAAATAAAATAAAAAAAAATATGTGTACAATAAAAATAGAAATTTTTGAATTCCCAACCAAATTGAATCCGAACTATTCATATTAAATCAAAAACTAAGATTTGAAATTGAATAGTTTCATTTTTACCCCAAAAAAAAAAAAAATTCAAATCAAACCAAACGAAAAAAAAAAAAAAATCGAATGCCGACCCCTAAATTTAACAATTTAATTATTGTATTTATTATTTAAACAAAATTTAAAAGAACCTTTCTCAAAAAAAAAAAAAAAAAAAAAAAAAAAAAAAAAAAACAAAAAAAACAAAAAACAAAAAACAAAAAAAAAACAAAACAAATTTAAAATTGTTATATCTTTTCTAAAGTGTAAATCAAATTGTATTCTATTCTACTCCAATCAGATTTGCTTAGCTCCGATAAAATAGGGATTATAATCTTACTTTCTAAATATCAGGGGGGCTTCATTCATTACACAGTTAACGACTAACGTTAGTAGCAAGAAATTCGGAGGTAGAGATATATTATTACATTAAAAAAAAATTAAATCTAATAAATCATACTACTTTTTGAAAGCCAATAATTTGGTGTATTAATGAACGAACATGTAATAGAGTCAGGTGGGATTACATCCCAGTACACTAGGATGATCCTGATCAAAAGCTAACGAAGCTAAACACTATGCTATTATTATAAATATATATGTAATCCTACTCAACTCAATTTTTTTACAATATTCTCTCAGTGTTATCATCTCTCTTAAAGTAACATTAGGTAAATTACTTTGAATTTTTTCTAATTTTAAAGTTTCTCTTGCTTGTTCATTACGTCTTGTTTCCTGATTTTTTTTTTTTTTATTTTTTTTGAGTTTGAAGTTGTATTGTTCAGTTTCCTTGTTGGGTTGCGATCGATCTTCAACAGTTGCATTATAAAGTTTTATTATTTATTACAAATATTTGGTGACGATTGATGAACATTTTAATTTCTGTCTTAACAATTATTATACAATAGTTATGGTGGATGCAAATATAGTACTTTACTGATTTTTATGAACCCAATGATAGGTAATAGAAATAAAATATAAGGAAAATGAGATTTACCCAATGTCAAGGATATAAAACCCTTGAACTTTGGTTAAGGATAAATTAATTTCTTCCACTCAATCATACCCTAGATTTAATAATATTTTGTATTGATTACTTTATTTCCCTTTCTCTTTATAATTTTACTAAATTTTCTCATTGAATAAAATTTATTATTACACAATATATATGCAATATTTGAAAGTAATTAAAATTAAGATACATATATATTTAAAAGAAAAATTATCACGAAACATTCAAAAATCTTCTGGGTGATGCATAGTGATGGCGGGAATTCTTTTTAAAAAATAATTAGGAATCCTAGAACTAATAAAATTAGGAAACTATATTGTTATTATAAAAACAATGACTCTCATGTTTTCTACATCATTCTCTCATTGAGTTATTATTATCATCTCTTTGCAACCTGTCTCGATTAAATTGTTTCAAGATTCACATTTAGTTGTCTCTAAGTAACAACGTTAAGCCAGGTAAATGTAATTACCTTAATTATTAGTTTCTTTTAAGCTAGGCCGGATTTTTTTATGCTCAGTTGTATAATTTTCAATTTTAATTCATTTACGTTATGTGTTGTGATATGATTGTCATTGAAAGGTTAATATATTGTGTTTTGACGATTTTCTTTTTTGGTTGAATTGAAGGCGGAGGAGAGGATGGTGAAGACGGTGTTGAAGTTGCTTCCCGATGGAGACTATATTCAGCTTCCTGAGGACTATAGTGGTTTAGACTTATTGGCTGAAATTTTATACTGGAACCTGAAAAACTTGAAAGACTTGTTAACAAACAAGTCATCGGACACGTACAACATTGCCCTGATTGTCACATCCTCGAGCCGCCACGGGCATCGTCTTCCGAGGACAAAGGCGATGTTTGCGGAGTGGCAGCAGCCATGACGATGTCCAGAGATTATTCAATTAGCCCATATTCGGTGTTGAATAGTAACAAAAGAACAAGGCCGTGGAAACAAGTGACGATAACGCTACTAATCAGAAAACGACGTCGTCAGCGGCAAATAAGAAAAGGAGACAGAAGAACAAGAATACCAATCATCATCAAGGCCCGAACCCACCACCCGCCATGCCTATAGGTTTCAGGAACAAATTCTTCAACTTGCAGGACCAATGCTATAATTTCTGATGAGAAGCTGTTGATTCAAAAGACATTAACCATGAGCGATTTATTGAAAAACCAAAATCGACTTTCCATTCCCACGAAACAACTGAGAGATGTCAAGTTTTTGACCGAAGACGAGGAGAGACTGCTTTCTTCTCGCAATGGCACGAAAGTGGGATCACTGGACGATGTTATGATTATCGAGCCATCGTTAGAAACAAGTCGAGTGAGTCTCCGCATGTGGGAGATGAGAAAGGCAAAAGGCAACAGTAGCATCTCCTGCGTTATCACCAAAACTTGGAATGCAATCAGGGATAGACACCATCTTGAAGAAGGGATGATTGTTCAAGTCTGGGCTATTCGAGTTGGAGGAAATTGTGGTTGGCTCTTGTCAGGCTGCCTGATTAGAGTAATGTTTGTATAATCTAAACAAGTCTACTGTGCAGACTGAGAATCCTGTATAGTAAACATTGCCAAAATGTAGTATAGAATCACCTTAATTTTTCTCAAACTGTTCTCTGATTGTTGATTAATGTATTACAACAAAAGAGTTAAACTGCCACAACAAATTAATTAAGACTTCTCTCGCCAGAAAAAAACAAAATGTATTACAGAGAAATTATGAAGTGTATATATAGGTTCAAGTAAAAAGATGTTTGGTTTTACAAACTATTAGCGCTCATAAGTGTACCTCAAAGGAAGGCACCACTCAGGAATCGATGGTTCAGTACAGCTTCTGCAATTGGCCTCTTCCGGAAATCACGATCCAGCATTGCCTGCACCGTGAAAATAAAATGAATAGTTTAGGTATATATATACAGTTGCTTTCATTTCTCTACTTTAGGTAACTCTATAATCAAAGAAATACAGGTACCTGCAGTAACTCCCACCCAGCACCATTACCAAGATCCAAGAACTTGACAGCTTCTAACAATCGGTCATCAGCTAAACAATACCTGTCAGGACAGGATATAAAACAACCTTCATCCAGCAGAACCCTCACGCAATATGTGTGTGTGTGTGTGTGTGTGTCTACCTAACATCCCTGAAAAATAGAACTTGCAAGAATACTGAGCACTAGAATATTTTGTCAAGTAATTCTTGATGAAAACCTACAATACCATACACAATTAGAAAAATTATTTGAAGATATTGGCAACGCAGGGTAAAAAATATTATTTAATCAGATTTACATATTAAATAATCCTTTTTTTTTACATGTTTGGCAAGATTTTGGATTATAAATTGAACACTATTTACTATTTAGCCTATTTAAGTTAATAATCCTCAAGTAACTTGCAGTTGCCTATGGATTAAGAACATCATAATTGTAAACTACTCCGTATAATCACCATCCAAATCATAAGCTTTGCCCAAACATACAAGATGAATTAATAAATCCCAAAATGTAAAAACACTCTTACTCTCTTATAGCTTCAAGATCAAGTTGAAAAGTATTTTCCAGAAGCCTCTGCATGTTAACAATAATAATCACTGAGTTAAGACCACATTTTCCAAATTTGTACATAAATAAATCAGGTAAAAATAACGTTCAATTGCATTATGAAAAATAGAAATTGACTAGTCCAGTGGTTAATATGTGAGTTGTGACAGACTCGTAAAGTGAGACTGTCCATGACTCCTGCTTCACAAATGGAATGAAAGCTAAGTACGCAAAAAGAAGACCAGCTTCATATCTGCAAAATCCAGAAGAACAATGCAGTGAAAAAAGTAATCTGGAAATCGTATTTGATAGCATGGTGGAATTTAGGCCATTTACATGTCATCGGCGATTCCAAAGGCTCTTTTCTCCATGGGACTATAAGCTCCAGCAGTAGAGGCTCGTCTCCATAGTCCATCTGACAGTATCTGTGGACCTTCTTCAATCTTAGAATATCTGCAAAGGGAAATAGTTCAGCACATTTTCACCTCTTGTTCAATAATAAAATAACTAACAGTTAGCGGAGTGTTAATATTTTCTTCATTAAAAATGCTAGCCTCTACCAGTACTAGGTGTCTAGGTGAATGCTTTTTTTTTTTTGATGAAGTGATATCATCAAAGCTCTAACTAGTAAACTTATCAATCATAAAACATTCTTGCAATGGTATAGTCTAACTTCCGATAGGTTGTGGAGAAAACAACACTAGCAGAATTGCATTGCTAATAGCTGCAAAGAAGACAAGTTTTGGTTAAATTGCTAAATATTTTGATGAATAAAACTTTGTTCATAGTTCATACCTAATATCAACTGAAAAGGCTAGATCACGGAGACGTGGAACTAGATAAGCAGCATCTTTCTCAACCATTGTGCTGCCATTCAAGGAGATTGGACCATATCGTTAAAATGAATTGAGGAGTTGCATGATTAACATTCACAATCCAAAACAAAAAGGAAATGAAGAAGAGAGATAAAAACAGAAGGTGGACAAAATACTTGAGAACAACAGAGGCAGGGCCAAGACTTTGGTGCAATGTCTCATTATCATGCATATAGGATAGGCCTTTCATAGCACCTCGAAGCAACTTTGTAACAAAATATCTTCTACGCTTTATGGTTTCATCGTTTTCAAAAGGATTCCAAAATTTCTGTTTTCCTACACCATCACTTTTTGGCATTTTCTCACTTGCAATTCTTGCATAATCAGCAGCAGTATATTTCCCATCATTCCTAAAAGCAAGCCACTGCAGGAAACAGAAGGCAAATAAACTTGTGACTATTGTCATTGGACCTACACCCCCCAAAAAAATGTGCATACAGCTAAAATAGAAGACAACAAACCTGCTCTCCTGTCTTCATCTCAAATCCTCCAATAAGTATTTGAATATTCTCACAGATGCCTCTAGAACTACTCTGTTAAAGTGTGGCATTTCAAATATCTCAGCAGGATACTTAATCATACTCATTAAACCTGCTTGAGTGCTTGCAACTGAAACTAAAGAATTATCGAATTACTTGAAGGGAAGCATGAGCATTCAGCTCATTTGCTGCCATCAAATCAGCTTCAGTACCGCCAACTTGTTTACCTGGATAGACCTGAATGAGAAATTTTTTGATAGATTACCAAACATAGCATGCTGGATAACTCCTAATAGAATTTCCCATGTAGAGGATGGCCAAGAATTAGTACCTTAAAAATAACTGGTGTACCTCTAAGTGGACCTTGAGCTACTCTTCCTTCATAAAGTCTGCAAATTCACTGCAGGGGATAGTATCAGCAGCAAGAATAACTACATTGGAGTATTTTTGTGAACCAGAAACATTCCTTTACCTGCACGATTAAGAAATTATCCCTGAACTGCTCATTTCTAACTAAACTTCTTTCATACATACAGGACATTTATGATATTGATCAATTTTATGAACAAAAATATGATATGGTATACATGCTAATTAGTCCAATGGAATGATAAATTATCACCTAATTTTGACATTTCCTTCTCCAACATCCTGGATTCTTAATCGCCCAACATCTTCTGGAGATGATGAACAATATTCCATCCCAATCCCAGCTTGCGGCCCCGAGTAACTGCGGTTGCATTACGCCTCCACTATTAACCGTCAATCAAACAAAAACGAAAATCCCAGAAGATTACATGCAGTGGAGACAACTTACCTGGTGAATATTCATGAATCCCATAGCTTACCGATAAGCCTACCATACTTGGAAAGAAATCAAAGGATCCATGATCAGACTCGCTTTGCAGCGCGAATGACCCTACCCGGTTTCGCTCTCCTTGGCGGATTCCACTTCAAACCGGTACCCAAAACGGGAGAAGACAGAGAAGAAACCCTCAAGCTAAGCATGCAATCAGCTCCGCCGCCGCCTACCATCGTCGGCGATGTGTGCTCTTCCTCTACTGGTAAGATACGCGGTGGCGCCACAGGATAATGAACCCTCTCCATTTCATAAGCGCCAATGAATATTAAAATAGAAATTAAAAATATAAAATAAGATAAATTTTTAATTAATTAGTTTTCAGCTACAGTTTCGTTCGCCAATTTCGACTTGAACTGCCATGTCAGCAGTACGTACCGACTTAGTTTTGTGTCAGTTTGGCCCCCAAATATGCGAGAAATGAGTTTCAAGTCCCTACAGTTTTACAAAGTGCAAACCTTTGACCCTTAATAACACAATTACATTTCAAAATCTTTAAACTTTAAAAACGTGGTGTCTTATCTGACTTAAAAAGTGCACAAGTCTGTCATGACGTCAATGCCCCGAGTCATCTCCGATATGTGCCCCAAGAACAGACAAAGAAATATGAAATGTATTTATGGTTTTCCACTCATGTCACATCACATTTAAGTTTCAAGGTTCATTTTTTACAACGAATGCGTGCCACTAAGTAGCAAATTATCCTCCCATTTAATATTTACAAACCAATCTAAAAATATAAATTGTACAAAGATTTTGTGTGAGAACTTTTGTCAACAATGCATCTGACAAGTTGAGCACGTAATTTTTTTCTGCGATCATGTAGGTTACATTTTTTTTTTTAAGTTATGTTACATTTACTTATCACCCATTGTTTTTGGTGTTTCAGTAGTTATATCCATGGAACGCCAGGTGTCATATTGCTACATGTATGAAAGCATCCTTATGTCTTCTCTTTAAGTCATTTTTTGCTTACTTGTATTTAACTTTTTTTTTTTACAAAATAAAATTATGTTAAAAAATATTATCATTAAAAAGTTATATTTGAGATATTTTAAATAGACTAATACGTGATCTTTTTTTTTAATAAACTATTTATCATACTTATGTGTGCATACATACGTATTTGGGTGTATTGTATTGTATTTGTGACAGTGTGATCGAATAGTTCCGATCTAGTTACCTGTAGGAAAAAAATGAACCCAAACCGCATTAGTACATTATTGTATTTGGACACTCAGCATGCTCACCACGTGTTGAGGGGAACAGCTGGCAATTCTGTTCCCTCCACGTACCTTATTAAAGTTGACGAGTCAGCACATGTGATATATAAATACAAAAAGGGTATTTTCGATATTAAAGTACAAAAGCTATTCTCAAATACTCGGGAATAGCTAATACCAGGGGGTCCCCTAAGAATGGCTATTCCCCCTGCAAAGGGAATAGCTCATTCCCGGGGGTGCTATTCCCAATCATGAAAAGACAAACCTAAACAATGCATAAGTCTTTCGCGGGAATTGTATTTCATTCCCAACCTATTACATGAACCAAACATGTCGTTAAGGACCCTTTTCGTCCTCCCACTGTAACACCGCTTGTGCCAGTTACTCATCGCTCCATTCCATTTCCCTTCTCCATACATCTTTCTCTCAATAGCCTACTTGCAAAGATATGGACTATCTATTACTCTGTAATATTGAACTTGTGCTGAGTAATAATTGATTTTCATAAAAATTGAATTTTTCTTATCACTACATGTTAAAACTAAGGTAAGATTATACCCGACCTCGAATCTTTAAGTATCATAAATGGTTACAGTTCCTTATGAGAAGATATTCGAAGTTGTCTTCCAATGAAAATGTTATGACGAAAAGCAAATACATGGCCCCAAATTGAAATAAGCCAACATTGAATGGGTTGAATTTCAATTTCAAAAATCAAGGTGGCAAAAAAAGACAAGACCAATAAAAGGGTGTGGTTTTTGCAATTAGAATATTAAAGGCCCAAAGAGTAAAAACAAAGTTCAAGACTTTCCCCGACCTCAAAGACCCTTCTCGTTCTCACTTAATAGTGCTTGGTGCAGTCAACTCATCGCTCCATTCCTTTCGCGTCCTCCATACCCTCCTTTCTCTCAATACCTTACTACAAATATATGGATATCTATTATTCCGTATTATTTGAATTTTGTGCTGAGATATTGATTTTTCAAAAATTAAATTCTCTACCACTACATGTTAAACATAATGTAAATTATAGGATCTCTGTCTTTAAGTATCATAAACAGTTACATTCCTTATGAGAAGAGATTGATAGTTTGTGTTCGATGAAATGCATATACGGAAAAGCTCAATACATGAGCAAATGATATAGCCGTATTGATGGTTAAATTTCAATTCAAAAACAAAGTGCAAAAATAAGATAAAAATAACAAAAGGGGTGTGTTTTGCAATTAGAAATATTAAAGGCCCCAAGAGTAAAGCAAAGTTCTAGTCCTTCAGGATCCTTTCTCCGTGCTCACTTAACACGCTTGGTGCCAGTCCTCTTTCGCTCCCATTGCCTTTCCCTTACTCCATACCTCTTTCTCTCTCATCTTCATCGCCTCCTCACTCTCTCTATCCTGATCTAATATCTCAATTTCGTTGATCGTCAGAAGCGTCAGGCGAGTCTACCTAATGGAGACAACGGAAACATGGACGGTGGTCAAGGAAAGCGCCGCCGCGGCTGCCGGGAATTCGCCGCCGCCTTTTTCTGAGCAAAACGTACGATATGGTGAAGATCCGTCCGACGGGACGCAGTGGTGGTCCTGGAGCAAGAAGCAATAACAGTTTCGTGTGTGGAACGCGAGTTCGCCAAAGATATTTTGCCCAATACTTCAGAGCACAAACAATTTCTCCAGTTTTGTCAGACAATTGAACACTTACGTGAGGTATCTTCTTCTTCTTAAAAGTTTGATATGCCGTTCCATTTATTGTTTCTTCCTGTTTATGTTCTTCAATTATTAAGATTTTTTTTTTTGAAAACTTTTGTGCGGAAAAAATTAATTTAAACCCTAAATTACTCATTTAATCTATTTTTTGGTAGGATTTTGGTAATATCATCTCGGTCATATAATTTGATTTAAAACAAATCAGCAAGTAGAGTTTCATTTGATACCTTGTAGCATTGATTTATCAGGTTGGGAAAAATACAAATCGGCAAGAAATTCCGATATAGGGGTTTAATTTTAATGTTACTTTACTTGAACTTGAATAATGTTAGCATTTTGATATCAAGTTAAGCATGTTGCATAATTTCATTATTCGGTGCCTTTCAAATTAGCCTTAGCTGAGACATCACTGGTTTCTCCTGATGGCAGAACCTGTTATAGCTTTTATGTCTTGTCTTGTGTAATCCTGTTCACAGGACTTCCCGTATATGTTGCTTGCGAGCGACCTTTACTTTTTTATAGTCTGCTTTTCTCTTTGGGCAAGCAGGGTTCAGGAAAGTCGACCCTAGATCGTGGGAGTTTCTAATTAGGATTATTAGAGGTCATAGACAACCTCTTAGAAGAGTTAACCAGTGAGAAAGCATGTACAGTCACATCAACCACCACCAACCTCAATTCAAAAACAGTTTCAGTTGGATCCAATGTGTTAAGTTGGGAAAATTTGGGCTAGAGGAAAGGTGGATAGGTTAAAAAGATAAAAATATGTCTCATGCAAGGAGCGTTGTCAAGTTGGAGACCAACAGCAAGCAAGGCAACAGATCACCATTGCCAGATGTTGGCAGAAATTCATATGGTAATGGAACAGCGGCAGCAGCAAATGATGTCATCCATCCTTGCAAAGGCCATGCAAAGCCCTAGTTTTGTAGCCCCAGATGGTTCATCAGCAGAGTGACAAAGTCGCGCATTTCTGGAGTGAATAAGAAAAGGAGGCCTCCCTAACCAGGAAGAAGAAAATTTAATGTTAAGCCTGTAGCTACTTACCTGATGGACAGATCGTCAGGTTTCAGCCTTTAGGAATGAAGCAGCAAACATGCTTAGGCAAACCTGAAAATAAATGCATCCTGCGCGGCTGGAGCCAATAGCTTGAACATAACTAGCGCGTTCTAGACTGACAACCCCATGCATGCTTACACAAATCTATTAGACAGTGGCACAGCAGCACATATGTATTAGCCTCATAGTCCTACCAATCCCTCAACGCCCCAGGGTCTGGCATCAGAAACAGCTTGCCGTTCAACACCAATCCTATGTCGGTTTCTCAGATGCCAGCCTCATCTGGATGTCAACGGTGCCCTAAGAGCTAAGTTACCAAGGTCCCAGAATGACATGCGGTTAGTTCAAGGTGGATAAAGCTTGATCCAATTGTTTTCAAACCAGGGGCATATGACAGAGAATAATTGCTAACCATCGACACATGAGGAGGAGAGCAGGAATGTGGGGTATATAACACAACACCAGGTTTTGTTGATCGATATGGACCAGATCGGATTCTCTGACCCTGAACATTGATGTTTGATGATGAGAGCCTAAACTCCCAAGGCATTCAATGATGTTTTCTGGGATCAAATTCTTTCCAGCAAGCCCTCACAGGGACACCGATGATTATTAATTCGTTTATTGGAAAATGGAGCTGAGGAACATGGAACGCAAACGGAAGATGTTGAATGGGATACAAATGAAGCATATGAGTCATCTTACTGAAAAAATGGTCTTCTTGTGTCTGGGTCACCCAATGCTGTGTGATTGTTATTGCCACTGCACAACCAGAAAGGTAAATTTAGCCACCACTTGCTTGGATGAGCCCTGCCTGGTTCTGCAATACATCCACATGTTTGAATAGTGTATAAAGTATAAACTAAGAACACATTATTTCTTAACCATTGCGCATCAAACGATATGATACATAAACGCGAGACATAGGGTAATTTGTATGTACACAATTTAGTTATAGTTTGGAAATCTTCTACTACACCATACTACACGTGACC
>VALG01010233.1:50093-60377 GCA_009835305.1 Ipomoea purpurea
TTAAGTTATCTTAGTAACAACTAAACTTTAAAAAAAGCATAGCTAATTTTTGTTCTTTCTTTGCGTGATCAGGAGTCTTATTTTGGGCCTTATCCTGCCGGGTGTACTACTCCATCATCTGCCAGATTTTTTGATGCAATTGTTTTAGTGGCTGTATTCCTGTCATAATAAGTGATGAACTATAACTTCTTTTAGACGGGGTTTCTTGACTATCGGAAGTTTGTATATTAAGCATATGATTTGGCCTGCGTTTACTAAACTCTTTCTCCTTGAAGTGAGATATTAGTTAGATCATAATCGTTATCTTTGCTGATCAAATAGCATTTCCTTGTCCTCCATCTTGCATACTACATGACTAGTTCTTGTTTTTATTTTTTATTATCATCAATATCCATGTTGGAAAAATTTCCCCTTCCAGCAGCTCCATTCCCTCTAACCTTTTTTAGTTTATCGCCTCCATTACTCTGTGATTCTTTTGGCAGATGATTTATTTGTGTCTTCTAGTGGATGCTGTGACAGCCAGGATGGCTTCCTTTCATTTCTGAAAAATGTTAGTTGTGCTAAAATCAGAGAGGATGCAAAATGACTTAGTAAGTTTGTGTGTCTGCAATGCCTACAACTGCTGTCTTATCCTCTCTATAGCTCTTATGTTATTTCCTAAAATTTTAGAAAATTTAATGATAAGCTTCATTATTAGAAGCTGTTAGTGAATTTTTTTTTTATTTTTTTTTAGTTTATTGCACAAACCAGTCATTATAAATACTCTAATAGCATCGTCTTTTTCTTATGATATCAGTATTCAAGGCATTTTCGTATTCGCATCCAGCTCAACCTTTGGGCCAGAAGATTTAACCTGGAGAATGGTTCGTTATCTGTACTTTTAAGTTATTCAGCTGTCAGCCTGTCATTTTCCACTGTATGTTCCACATTCTGCTAGTTACAACGTAGTTTCAAAAAAATGCAGGATGTTGATTATTTCTTTGAATGTTATGGTGGAAAGCATTCAAGCTTTATGTTTCTAGGAAACTGAAGCTTAACATGAAAGCATAAACTAAAGCATTGCACTTCCCATGCTTTTGTTTCTTTGTTGGGGTGGCTTTTTATAAATATGGCATTCTCCTGCCACTCTGCAAGGGCATATGACAAATCCTACTAGTGAAATACTGAAAATTAGTACAGTATTACTATTCTAGTTACATTTTTATTTAATATTTTGTTAATTATTTATGGTGGCTGAGCAGATCTCAGGGAAGCTGGTTAAATTAAGCCTCCATACTAGGAGGTCTCAGCGGTAGTGGAAAGAATCCAGAAGTCTGTGCACTTGTGATTGGCAGGCCGCCCCAATAGTACTAACCCAGGTCTCTTGCTTTGAACACTACAATGTTTCTATTTGTTTCCTTCTGTATTATTTGTTTGGAATTTTGTACATCAATGTCTCAAATTGCTTTAGTATGTCTTTGCAATTCTTTCCCTTTTGGAATGACTTTTCTTTTGAATTTTTATTTACCCCACCATCGTTTGTTTAGTGCCCATTGTGCTGCAGATGGAGTTTTCATGTATGAATTATGAAGAATGTCAATCCGTGTTAATTTAATTTATTTTTGTTCTAATTAGCTGGAGAAACTTGTTTCAATAATTATAAATAAATTGTGCATGTGAACTGGGAGCCTGAGATGTGCCGTACATGTTCTTATCCTCTACTGAAAATGAGTTTTAGTATTATATAATTCCATACTCTAAAGCCAGGATCTCATCGCACTGGCCGTGCTGGTTTTGGGTGTTTTCAGAGCGTTTGCGTGTTATCACATGCAAATCTCTGCTTCCTGGCAATCAGACCACCGACGTCCTATACTTCCTACACTAATAATTTAATATTAATCTTCCACTATACGAACGTGGATTTCTTCCCATCCTTTCACCGCCTTTGTTCTCTTCCTTCCTATGTCATATTGTCATTTATCCAAAGGACAGTTTTTGGTGCTAATGTGATCCCTAATTATAGAATGCATTATTGATACTGGCCTACAAAATAAACGATGAAAAAAACCTATATAGTAACATGATATCAGCTGCATTCTCTCAGACCTTAGTTTTATATTTGGCCATTTTATTGAGTGACGGGTGAAATCTTGGCAGTCACTATTTGGGGTGTGTATTGGTAAATTCAGCCTTGTGATCTTATCTAGCAAAAGACTACAAGGAGATAAATCAATTTAAATTGTTCAATATGTGCATCAGTTTAAATCAAGAAAGTTAATATGTTTAGAGTTGAATTTGTAACTTATTGTAATTATAAGTCAACAATCTAATCCAGCCCAAGAGTTGAATTTGTAATCTTATTGTAATTAAGTTAAGCAATCAATCAATCTGGCTGCGAATTGCTTCTTAGTTTGACCTATTGGAGTGTTGATTATATTAAGAATAGTAACCATAAATATGCCCAATATGATCTGAACGAGATTTCACAGAGTCATTATATCGGAATTCAACAGCCACCGACCTCCAGTGCATGACTATCGATTAAACATGTAAACATCCAGCAAAGCAATGCGTCAACAGCGCATCCAATGTGGGGTCGCAGTGGGAGACAGGCAAGCCTGCGCCGTCAAACACTCCGCTAATACCTGCGTTTCTTGCTGCCACCTATTTTCCCCGTTTCTGTTTTTTGTCCATTTGCAATTGACCCAGAATTCCAAGGGTAGTATCGTCACCCGCATTCTTATTTTCTTCCGATGTTTATGAATTATGATTTTCATTTTTCAAAGTTATAATCTATAAATAAAAAAAAAAATTATAATACACCACACATTGTCATTATGTGAGGACAATTTTTATAAAAAATTTCAAATCTTGTCTTCTTTCACTTTTTGGATTCATTTTAATAGTCATTAAAATTGTATGAATCTCAAAATTTTATTTTAAACCATTTTCGATTATATATATGTTATAAGTTCCATTTAATTTATACATCCGTAGTATATAAGTAACCAATCTATATAGTATACTAATAAAGAGTATCATAATCTCAGACTAGTTATAGAAGTAAATATGACAATTATTTTATTAAACAATTTTATTTATGTTAAATCATATCATATAATTAAAAACCTAATATTTGCACTCGTGCATATATGATTCGTAATACGAGTATTGTTATTGTTATTCATATTCTTAGTTATTCGTAAATTAATTAATTTTACTGTTTTCGTATAAATTAATCAAACAATATCTTACCAAATTGAATTGTATAACAATATAAGATTAAGTAGACCCGGGTCCACATAATAATGTTCTAAAAAGTAGTGTAGAATCTAGTGGGAATGTTCACAATTACCTTTTAAAATTCACAATTTTGTATAATACAGAAACACAATGTTAACATATTGTAATTGATTACATTGTTTATATTCACAAGTTCCTTTCAAATATTGTAGTCACAAAATATTAACATATTAAGATTTGATTACCATGTATTCTATTTATGTATTTTGACTTAGAAACACAATTTATATTATAGAAGTACACAATTTCAATTCTAAAAATACACAATTTATAAGCTGTTTAGGACCAGGGTCCACCTTTCAAGGTGAACCATGGTCCATGGTATAACAACGACTTTTGGTGTATTGTAATTATGTTTAAAGATGACAATTTTTTTAATGTTTTGTTTATAAACTGTGCTTGTTTGTTTTCAAAAAAATAAAAAAAAAAAATTGTGCTTGTGCATAAAAGTTAATTTTGTACTACTATAGAATAATTAAGTCAAAGGTAAAAATATTTACAATAAAGAATTATCAATCAATTTTGTTATAAAACACTTTTTCATTGTGCTTGTTTGTTTTCAAAAAAAAAAATAAAAAATTGTGCTTGTTTGCATAAAAGTTAATTTTGTATCTACTATAGAATAATTAAGTCAAAGTAAAATATTTACAATAAAGAATTATCAATCAATTTTGTTATAAACACTTTTTGCTTGGCTTTTTAAAGATGAGAGCTAAAAAAGGATGGCAAAGAAAAAACAAAAGAAAAGGGGGGAATTTAGATTCATACCATTTTGACATTTTTCACACTTTTAATCAGTTTATCAGGTCAAATACCAACACTACCCTTCAATTTCTTTGCAATTGTCGTGTTTGCCACTCATGACTCATGAGTGCAAATATAAAAAAAAAAAAAAAAAAAAAAAAAAAAAAAAAAAAATAGAAATATTGTCCGAACAGAGCACCCATCCATCATTCACGCACGCATACTGGAGTTGCTGCCAACCTTCCCGATAAAATTATTTTAAAATGGAAATTTTAAAAAAATAATTATAATTTTAGCTTTTGGACGCGCATATGAAATTATGAATTCCCTTGCGAATGCCTCAGTATAAAAGAGATCGCAACCCGAAAAAGAAAGCTAGCGTAGGTTGCCTTGAGTTGAGTGCTGGCTGTTGACGGCGGTCCGGCCAAATTCGCCGCCAGTTGATGATCGGAGTTGCAGAAGTGGTGGAGCATTATACTTTTTTGGTCGTTTCAACTCAGAGAGGCATTTAATTCACTGCATAGAAACGGTATCTTTCATTGCTTGTGCTAAGTTTCGTGCACTCTTGTTCTCCGTACCTCCTATCACCTGCTGCCATTTCATGATTTTACTACTTTTAGTCGTTAAACTACTTTCTGAATTTTTTATTTTTATTTTTTAAATTTTGCATTGTTGTGGTGAAGAATAGTTCGATAAATGCTTTCGATTTGCAACTGTTAATTTTTCAGATTGAGCATCGTTACGGAGATCCATGCATTGAATCTGAAGCCATGGTTATGCGCTTCTTCTTACTAAGCATTGACTGGATGTATACCTCATCTTCCTGTTTTCCTTTGTTCTCAGGTTCCTAATGTTTTGGTTGGTGTGTCTGTGTGGTGAGCGAGTACAGAGATCCGGATTTGGATATATTGAAACCGTTGCTTGGATCCTGTCTGTTTTGAAACCGTTTAGTTCGATTTTGACTTGTGTCGGACTTGATTTGAACTTGTTTTTAAGCTTTTGCTCTGCACCTGTTATGGAATTGTGAGCATTTTATGAGACTTGTATTTAATTTGTTGCATTTATTCACATAATAAAACTAGTTCCCATCTGGTATAGTTTTGATTTGATCTAATACTCATTTTGAATATATATTTTGTTGAAAAGTTAAATACTGATGGATAATTATCTGCTAAAAAGCTCAGATTTTAATCACATTGGTTTGTATATTTTGCTTCCAGGATCTGGTTATTTGTTTGTGAGTCTTTAGAAATGGCATCAAAATCATTCAACCAAAAGTAGATCGTCACTCTCAATATCCTCAGATGGTGCAAGATTCACAAATATGGCAAGCCTCCATATCCTCCAACATGGGTGACCTATATCGGAGGACCTCCTCTGGGCGATATGTAAACTATTCTAGGGATGATCTTGATAGTGAACTTGGAAGTGGTGAATTTCCAAACTATACGGTACATATACCGCTGACCCCTGACAACCAGCCAATGGATTCCATTTCCCAGAAGGTTGAGGAGCAGTATGTATCAAATTCACTTTTTACAGGAGGATTTAACAGTGTTACTCGAGCTCATCTCATGGATAAGGTGATTGAATTCAGAGGCAAACCATCCCCAGATGGCTGTGCAAAAGGATCCTCTTGTTCCATACCTGGATGTGACTCTAAAGTGATGAGTGATGAAAGGGGAAATGATATCGTCCCTTGTGAATGTGATTTCAAAATATGTAGGGACTGTTACCTAGATTCTGTTAAAACTGGTGATGGAATATGTCCTGGGGTGTAAGGAGTCATATAAGATTACTGACTTGGAAGAAATAGCAGAAAGTAGAAGGCCACTTCCACTCCCTGCCCCTGCTGGGATGTCAAGAATGGAGAGAAGATTGTCCTTTGATGAAATCAACAAAGTCAGTGCTAATGAGGAGCCAGACTGCAGAATTTGATCACAACCGATGGCTGTTTGAAACAAGAGGCACATACGGCTATGGCAATGCTATAATGGCCAAAGGAATCGGGTTTTGTAAATGGGAAAAGTGATGATATTGTCAGAACCTACTGAGCTAATGAATAAACCATGGAGGCCTCTCACCCGCAAATTGAAGATTCCTGCTGCTATCCTCAGTCCATATAGGTAAATTTAGTATTCTTATTTTTCTCCTCAACTAGTAAAAGTTTTTGGTATGCAATTACAATGCTTGGTGATAGAAACAGGACTTTGATCTATCTCATCTCTTATAACCAGAGTTTATATGTCAAAGATCTTGCTAGGGTATTATCAATTTATTAACACATCTAATTTATTTTCTCATCTCCTCAGCCAAATTTTGAGATACTTCCCTCCTTTGTGATTGAATGCCATATGCTGATTAACTACAATATGTATGTTCACTGGATTTGTTGTTGCCTAGGTGTTTTATTTGAAACTTGTATAACTAAATGCAATAGCCAAGTGATTTTCTGTGCTTTTTAGCAAATTTCCCAAAAAGGTTCTGAAATTCCTAACTGTGCTTCTTCCAATATTAGTGCTGCCACTTATCTGGCCAGATTATGGTAGATTCCTTATCTCCTGAGAATCCTAAAATAAAACCAGAGTGGTGTTATCTTAGTAGATATTTACTTCAAACTCTATCTGATCTGAAATACTTGAACTGATAATAATTTTTTTGTTTTCTCTTGCTTGTCTCATCAGGCTTTTAATTTTGGTTCGGATGGTTGTTCTTGGGTTTTTCTTGACATGGAGAGTCAGTCATCCCAACAATGACGCAATTTGGTTATGGGGAATGTCTGTGGTCTGTGAAATATGGTTTGCTTTCTCTTGGATTCTTGATATACTACCCAAGCTTTGCCCTATTAATCGTGCTACTGACCTTAATGTCTTGAAAGACAAGTTTGAAACACCTACACCTAACAATCCTACTGGAAAATCTGATCTACCTGGTGTAGATATTTTTGTCTCTACTGCAGATCCAGAGAAGGAACCCCCTCTTGTCACTGCAAACACTATATTGTCCATTTTGGCTGCTGACTTTCCTGTAGAAAAGCTTGCTTGCTATGTTTCAGATGATGGAGGGGCACTTTTAACTTTCGAAGCCATGGCAGAAGCTGCAAGTTTTGCTAATATATGGGTGCCATTTTGCCGTAAACATAACATTGAACCAAGAAATCCAGAAAGTTATTTCAATTTGAAAAGAGATCCATACAAGAACAAGGTGAAAATGGACTTTGTAAAGGACCGCAGAAGGGTAAAGCGTGAATATGATGAGTTTAAGGTCCGCATCAATAGCTTGCCAGACTCTATTAGACGTAGATCTGATGCTTATCATGCCAGGGAAGAGATTAGAGAGATGAAACAACATAGGCAGCAGGCAGAAGATGAACCTATGGAGAACATAAAGATCCCAAAAGCTACATGGATGGCAGATGGAACTCATTGGCCTGGAACATGGATGGACTCTGCACCTGAGCACTCCAAAGGTGATCATGCTGGAATAATACAGGTAGTTTTCTGTCTGACCCTATTCTAAAGATGAAGAAATCACCTTCAAGTCTGAAACTTTGAAGCCAAGCACAACATGCTGATCTTAACCTTCTTTCTAAATGGTCCACAGGTGATGTTGAAACCTCCAAGTGAGGACCCATTGCATGGCACTGCAGATGATGGAGCAATTGACCTGACAGATGTCGATATCGTCTACCCATGCTTGTTTATGTTTCTCGTGAAAAGAGGCCTGGCTATGATCACAATAAGAAAGCAGGAGCCATGAATGCCCTGGTCCGAGCTTCTGCAATCATGTCTAATGGACCCTTCATTCTTAACCTTGATTGTGATCATTACATTTACAACTCCCAGGCTATGAGGGAGGGAATGTGTTTCATGATGGACAGAGGTGTGACCGCCTTTGCTATGTTCAATTTCCTCAGAGGTTTGAGGGTATTGATCCATCAGATCGATATGCCAATAGGAACACAGTCTTTTTTGATGGAAACATGCGTGCCCTTGATGGGCTGCAGGGCCCTGTCTACGTGGGTACTGGATGCCTCTTCAGGCGAGTTGCACTTTATGGCTTTGACCCTCCCAGGGTCCAAAGAGCACCACTCTGGTTTCTGTAGTTGCTGTTTTGGGCGCAGCAAAAAGAATGCCACACTTTTCCAACTCGGAAGAGCACCGAGCCTGCGACGTGGTGATTCTGATGATGAAGAAATGAATCTCTCAATGCTCTAAAGCTTTCGGGAACTCAGCTATTCTTATTGATTCAATTCCTGTTGCAGAGTTTCAAGGTCGTCCTTTAGCAGATCATCCAGCTGTTAAGAATGGAAGACCACCTGGTGCTTTGACCATTCCACGAGATCTTCTTGATGCATCTACTGTTGCAGAGGCAATCAGTGTAATCTCCTGCTGGTACGAGGAGAAGCTGAATGGGGCCAGCGTGTTGGTTGGATTTATGGTTCAGTTACTGAAGATGTTGTGACAGGGTATAGGATGCACAATAGGGGTGGAAGTCAGTTTATTGTGTTACAAAACGTGATGCCTTCCGAGGGACTGCGCCTATCAATCTCACTGATAGGCTTCATCAGTTCTTCGCTGGGCTTACTGGTTCTGTTGAAATATTCTTCTCCAGGAACAATGCCCTTCTAGCCAGCACAAAAATGAAGTTACTACAGAGAATTGCCTACCTCAATGTTGGAATCTACCCATTTACATCCATATTCCTAATTGTCTATTGCTTTCTTCCTGCACTTTCCTTTTCTCCGGCCAATTCATTGTCCAAACCCTCAATGTCACTTTCCTGGTCTACCTCTTGATCATCACTGTTACTCTCTGTATGCTTGCGGTGCTTGAGGTCAAGTGGGCGGGCATTGAGTTGGAGGAGTGGTGGAGAAATGAGCAGTTTTGGTTGATTGGAGGGACAAGTGCCCACTTGGCTGCTGTTCTTCAAGGGCTCCTGAAAGTCATTGCTGGAATCGAGATTTCATTTACTTTGACATCAAAATCAGCTGGTGATGATGAAGATGATGATTTCGCTGACCTCTACATTGTTAAATGGTCATCCCTCATGATTCCACCCATCACAATCATGATGGTCAACTTAATAGCAATAGCTGTTGGATTCAGCCGGACCATATACAGTGTCATACCACAATGGAGTCGCTTACTAGGAGGTGTTTTCTTCAGCTTTTGGGTCCTGGCACATCTTTATCCTTTCGCAAAAGGGCTTATGGGCAGACGAGGCAGGACACCAACCATTGTCTTTGTGTGGTCAGGGCTTATTTCTATCACTATATCCCTTCTTTGGGTTGCAATCAATCCTCCAGAAGGCGCAAACCAAATCGGGGGCTCATTCCAATTCCATGATCAGTCTTCCTTCATCTCAACGAGCCAGCACTGTGGAAAACCAAAGCGGGTACGCCTCAATTCCTTGTAAAACCATACAAGAGTAGTAGGTTGCATATTAATTAGCAAGACCAGCATCCTACATCCTGCTTGATTACTTTTAACGTGGTTGATGCAGAGCTTTGCAAACTTTATGTGAGGTGAAAGGGTAGACAAAATTCTCTCTTCTTGTAACATCTTGGACAGGAATTTATAATTTGTTCATTATTTATTTGCAATACCAGTTGTGGCTGAATTTAAGACACAATATGGAAATGATTTTGTTATTCCAGAGGATGAGTTATTGAAGTTGAGTATTCTTCCTTAGTCCCGTTGTTCATCCCTCCAATTAGACACTTGGAATACGACATGGATAAATGCCACCTTATTTTATAAAATGCCTTGTTGGAATGCAAGCCTTCCATGAAATGCAAGAATTGCTAAATGACTATAGAAATTACAGCAGGTTTCTTAGTGCACTATAGAGGGCGCATTATTAATCTTTTTTTTAGGACGCTTGGGGAATTAATCATATTTCCCTTGCAAGATAAATAGAAAATTATAATTCACACTACCGAATATGCCAAATTTCTACATTTTAGGTATAATACTATTACTTAAATTTATATATATTTTCATTACAACTCAACAGTGGCTCTCAGCGTTCCTTCAATGATTTTTGAATCCTATAGAACGACATAAAGAGGAGCCAATTGGAGAAGAAATTATCCAATAATGATAGAAAGACTTAAAAGCGTCAAAGTTCTTCACCAACTCAAGACAGGAACAGAACTACGGGAGAACGAATGCGCATTCCCTTCGTTGGAGAAGCAATAGGCCCTTGTTGGAGAAGGCCATAGACCAACGCGCTATTGGACAGGCACTTGTATTT
>VALG01010233.1:60511-99194 GCA_009835305.1 Ipomoea purpurea
TTTCCAACCCATTAGTATAGCCTCGATTAGGGTTCTCTAGAGTAAATCCACATTGACCAAATTGGCCCATTAATTCCAGTGGTTAACAAGCCCATCAAGCGACCAGAATGCCTTAGCAAAGGCTTAGATCAAGAAAAAGATAACCAAGAGATGCTGAGGTGATCATGAAAGAAAATCAAGGCAAAAGTGCTATTGAGATTAACTTCTGACATCTACAACACAATTACACCAATTTCATCTCTAACTAACTGTATACAATAATTACTTGATATATGTAGTACAGATGATTTTTGAGACATTACACCATCTAATACTTTACTATTTATTTTATAAATAAATAAATAAACAGTTCATTTCCAATGAAATAAACAACCACAGACAAAGGCACATCAAGCTGTTATGGAAGAGAAAACTCTTTCTCAGTACTTAAGAGTTTTAAGAGATCATGCTCGCTTGTTCATTTATTAGCATCAAAACATATTCCAAGCACTTAAGAAAGTGTAACATATTCAATTCGAAGTCCAAGAATATTTGTGACTAGCAGATAAAACAAAAATGATACTAGTAACCAATTTAAACAGTTAATAAAAGCTTATTAATTGAAACATAGCTGGCATTCGTTATGCTTTTCCAGCTATCTTCTTGAGGTGAAGAAAAGGAAAACTTAGGGCTTAGTTGGCTGCCAGGGTTGGTACCTTGTCCAGTCTCTCTGCCCGGGATTAAGGGAGTGCCCTTTGGAATGATAGATGAGCTCTTCGCCTCTCCGGAAAAGTTCCTCTTTGTGTTCAACCCCGTATCTCTTTGGTTTCAGCAATAGTAGCTGCACCGCAGACATTTTAATCATAATCATGACCAAATGTTTCAGGTGGCACTGAAAGAAATAAGGGGCAATGACTTACCTCATCTCCTGTGTGGTCAGTGACGAAATGGAGCCAACCATGCCATTCTGGTGGAACTTGTGAAGCATTGTACGACCCTTTTTGCGCATACTCCACCCACTATGCCTTCCTACAGAGTCATGTCCACTAAAGAATCTTAATTCATTTATTCAATTCAACTAGATAACCTTGAAAGTCATCCTGCTTGAGCAAACTAATATGCTTAATGATTTGCACACCCATTCACTGGCCAAAACTAGGCAATTTGGAATAATGCATAAACTTTATGGGGGAAAGTTAAACAACAGTATCATTTTCAGATAGCTTTTAATGAGGTACAAGATCCCCCCAACACAAAGGATACAAGGGAATATAAATTTTTTATCCAAAATGAAGTGAAAGGGAGAGGGTTCCAAATGATAACATTAAGGGAAGCAATACAGAGAAGTACCAGCTCCTTACCATATTGCAGTGTCTCCAAGCTTCTGATAGTATTTGTTACCAAAACTTATCGACACCAACAAGTGTTGCCCTATGTTGTGAATCTTGGTTTGCCTAAAGATATGAACACAAACAACTATTTCATGAAACATCAACAACAAAGCTAAAAACCCTCCTCTAGGGGAGAGGGGTGGAGATATAGAAATGAATTGATGCAAGCATTGGAATGTGGAAGATACATTGTTCTTTTGTAATTTATTAATGTTGTGGGTCTTATGGATGTGTCCTTACTGTGCTACATTGTGGAATCAAAACATGCATGCATTATGCAATTCTAATAGCCTTGCTTATTTTAACATCTCAACAGAAATTATTTCAGAGTTCAGATCCTTCCTGTATACATTATACCAAATAAATGAATTAAATAGAGGTTTGCTCACAAGTCACATCCCTTCCTGTATAGTGCATTATTAACCAAATAAATGAATTAAATAGAGGTTTGCTCACAAGTCACAGCCCTCCCTCCTCCCCTATCTCTTCTTCTTTCCCTGGTTAGAGCAACAAGGGGTCTGGCTACTTATTGTAGCTAAATCAGAAAAGAAAAACTGTACTTACAGAAGATTTCCATCCAGGAGGCACTTCCTGTAAAAACAAAATGAACCGAAGACTATACAATTAGCTGAGAGATTTAGGTAATCAATAGCCTATTCATTGAGCAATCAAGAGGGAAAATAAAAAATAATAATAATTTATTAAAAAAAAAAAAAGGCAAGCAAAGCAATTTCATGCATCTAAGAGAACATTACAGTTCAGTAAAGATAAAGCTAATATCTTAGAACAAAATAAATCAGATATGCTTAATGTTGGCTCAACTGCAAGTTTTGGCTTTGATAGATCAGTTAAAGCAGTCCTAAACAGACTGAGCTAATCCCAATATACAAGTATACACCACATAAAGCTTCAGCAAGAACCATCCATAAATAGATACAAGGATTATGCAAAAACAGATACCGGAATAAATATAATAGATTAAACACACCAATGAGTTTTCTCTCTCGCGATGTAAATTATACATCTGAATTATTTATCACAAGAATTGAACCGAGCGGCGAACTATGTGCTCAATATTTGACATAGATCTGTCGGCACAATCTCGAGGAAATTTGATTCCTAAAGACCTTTTTTGTGTGTGCTTAATATGAGAACCCACCCAAATCATCAATTTCACGAATCGGGTGAACTGATCATGAGCCCTATCAACACTTTTACACGGAATTTCAACTTCCAACATGCATAGACAAGAACATTGAAGAAAAAATAACAAATTTTAAAAATTTTCAGATACGAAGGGAGATCGAATTAGAAAGCGCTTCAGCCTTCGAGCTTTTTGAATAAGAAAACAATGAAGGGAAGAGAATCGGATATATGATAATTGCAGTACTAACGTGTAGCCTTCTTCTCTGAGCTCCTGATAAAGCTTCCGATGCCATTTTGCCGGATTGACTTAAACACATTCTTCACCACCGAAGCCATTTTCTCCTTCTGCTTCCTCTCCCGACACAAATCGGCTGTCAATATCCCAGAACCAGACGCTCAGCTCCCTGATATGAACCGGGGCCTGAGATTCCCCCCGCTGAACTTGGGGGCCTGAATGAAATCCATCTTCTATTGGGCTTTACGGCCCACTTTGTCAAAATTAGGCACTCAATCGTGATTGTGTAGAATATGGTCCACACAATTGGAGATGGAAATTGCAACTATTATATCATGGACCAAGGTTCATATTACATTATCAATCTGATACAAAAATTATGTACCTTTAATTAACAAATTATGTATTTATAGTTAACAATTTCTGTATCATATAAACAAATAACTTGATAATTGCCGACATATAATATGATAGATACAGGTACAAAATTATCAACTATAAGTACAGAATGTATCAACTATAGATACATAATCTAAAGATTATTTTTGGATAATTGCTGACACAATATGATAGTATATATACAGAAACTAACAACTATAAATACATAATATGTCAACTATGGATACAAAATTTAAAAGTTATTTTTAAGCTAGAGTCTACAATGCAAAGTAAACTATGGTCCATAGTATAATTACTATGGAGGTTGGAGTTGGGTTTTTTTCATTTAAAAAAAAAAAAACTTAAAACTATTAAAATAAATAAATAAAATAGCGGGAGGATGAATCATTTTTACCTAATAAAAAGATTTTGACCCTTTTTTTTTTTTTGAAAAGTAACAAGGAAATTTATTAAATGAAACATTCAATACAAGATGAAAATGAATGAAACCAAACTGAAGGACCAGATTGCGAAACGAGCTGCCTAGCTATTGCATGAGCACACTTATTCTCTGATCTAGAAATAAATTATAGGACACTACTTCAAAGTGCCTACCGATAGCCTTTACAGGCATCACACCACAGCCAGCATATGAGTGATTAGGACCGATCCATTGAGAAGATTACATGCAACCTGGCAATCTGAAAAAATAGCGATCTTATTCAAAGCCATCTCTTTCACCCAGGACAAAGCTTCTTTAACCGCCAAAACTTTGCGAACAAAAACATCACTTAGACAACGGATTGGACCATTCTTGGCCCCTATGTAGTTTCCATTACTATCATACACGACACAACCATAGAAGGTCTGATCATCCCCTATACGTTCGCCCTCCATTCTTGGCCCCATGTAGTTTCCATTACTATCATACACACACAACCATAGAAGTCTGATCATCCCCATATACTTTCGCCACATCACCCATAATTTGCAAATTAGGACATGCACCCCAGTTGGAGGTACACCATGGGTCTGTAAGCTTTTTTATGAAAGCTACTGGCTCTATTACATTGTAGTATATGTTCATATACTTTCTCAACCAACTGAAACACAAAGAACCTAACGCCTCCAAGACTCGAACTCATAATCTTCCAAATGAAAGTCCAACCCGGGTACCATTAGATCACATAGTCCTGGTAAGTATGCATGAGTCTTAAAATCCCCATTTTACACTTCATATGAGCCAATGCACTGCATTCCAAACCAAATTACCTTCCTAACCAAATACCACCAACACACTTGCCCGCCACAGTTACTTCTGTTCAACAGCATTTGCTACTAGCCTTTTCCAATGATCCAAGCATAATAAAAACTCACCTCATTCTGAGCAGTGTGGAGTCTAAGAGTTCCTGCCAAAAGGGACGAACCACTGCACAAGCCACACATTAGATGGCCTAAGGTTTCCGGTGTCTGATGACATAGCGGCATGCGGCATCTATTCAACTCTTCTACTTTGTAGAAGCCACCCAACGTAGTGATACAGTATGGAGCATGGCTGGCCATAGGAAATTCTGGATTAGGGGGATCTTCATCTTTCCAAATGTGGTTCCAAACCCCATCCGAATTCTGGCCAGTGGCATACATGTCAGTTAAGGAAGGCGACTATCATGTTTAATCCATATATCAAGCCTCTAGTGTACCCCGCAAGACAAGAGTCATCATAAGATTCAGCAACCGGTATTTTCAGTATTAAGCCCCCACATCCCGGGGGTTTGGAATATAGCATTCAATTTAGTAACATCCCAATCATGAGAAACAGGAATGAATGAGTCACAACTTTCATATTACTAATCGTGATCTGCTACTGGAGTATTGAATGGTTTAGGAGCTGTTGCATCAGGAGCCACGGGGTGATTCCATACCGACGTTGTATACCAATTTTAGTTTATTTGGTATATTAATTGTTTGATAATTAAAAAAATTAATTAGGTGGGAATTATTTTTTGACCTTCAAAATGCTAAATTTTAAATTATCCAAACAACTTTTAATTAACTTTTAAAAAAATTATATCCAAAACAGTATATAACAATTACCAAACATCTTTCTACATCAGTAAATTATTCAACTAATGTATACATTCTAATTAACCAAATCAGTTAATCTTTCTAAATTAATCAGAATCATCTAACACAATTAACAATCATTTATCAAACAGGGGTCTTTTAGCTTGTTCAACAATGTAATTAAATTGGATGGTTTAATTTGAGGCATGTTCCTTTTTTATTTTATTCATTATCAACATGTGAAAAGAAAAATGTTGTTCCTCCGAGTACACTTTCCATTCTCAACATGTAAAAGCAGAAACATTAATTCCTCCGATACACTTTCCATTCAGTGTTATTCCAGTGTACTAGCATAAACAAAGCAGATCATATTTGTAACATCAAATTCGAACTCGTCGCTGTCCAGAAACAGGAAGCTTCTCAAGCTCCACTCGTCGTTGTTCATATATCTCCTTCGTAAGCCACGCCTCTATCCGAACCCAAGCTTTTAAATTCAATATCTTCCAATCTTTCATTCATAATTGTTATGAATATTTACGGAATGTATTCCAAAATCAATTTTGGTTCAGTGCTCCGCGCTCTGCTTTGTGTTTGTGGCTCAGGACTCCGATTCTGATTCGATACTGCTGTGATGGCTAATATGCTTTTAATTTCCACGGATTTCATGCAAATTTTCGCTGTTCTTACGGTCTTATGTTTGATTGGGCTTTGCAGTTTATCAAAGGGGAGGAAAGGAAGATGATGAGTTAAGAGCGATATGGTGGAATTATCTGGATAGCTATTATTGGCTGTGGCTTGTCCTGCGTTATCGTAGAGGCAGTTTATGACCCGGCAATGTGTATTTATCGAGCGCTCCAAAGGATTCAGTTTGGGGCTTTGTTCAACATGAGGGATGTGATTAATGTTCATCGCAGGAGCTTCTTTCTGGCAAGGCCAAAGGCAGTCTGATCATCTCCATCTATGGTCTGAAATTTTCAACATCAATGTTCTTAAACCTCTGCAAGCTCTGATTCTTGAAGCAGTCAGGGAGACATTAGAGGTCCAGACAGCAGGAAACGGAACCCAGGAAAATGCAAGGGATACAAGAACACGTGATGATCTATTTTAGTCTGCTAATTATGCACTACCGATCGTAAAGTTGTTAAACTTGAAATTCACATATTTCAATTCTAGCGAGTTTTGGCAGTCTTAGTCACCATCACAGATATATGTGGACAGGCATGATTTGATTAGATTCAACCAATTCAAGACACATTGGTGGAACCTGTAGTACACTGGTAACTGAAAAATAGGGGAACAAAAGCAATTATTCTAAATTGGTGCTGGCTGATACCATTAAAGGGAAGCATAGGGGTGACGGATGTGATAGTTCAGCCTATGAAGATACACAAACTTCAAGACTTTTTATCGCTTCTTATGCAGAACTGCCTTTTCCCTCTTCACGTCTAACCCAAACTGACTTAAATATACAAGTTTGCAGCCAGAGCTTGAGGCTTCATTGCTCTTCCGCTGAAGACAGAGAAATGGCAAGTTGGTTGGATATACATCAATGTAGAAACCATAATGCATTTTAGTACAGAAAATTGGCCAGTCATTAGTATAGATCAATGTAGAATAACGCATTTAAGTGGTCAAGGGTCTAACTCAAACTCATCATGCCCAGTGTTCACACTTCCATAAAAGGCTTGAAGCAAAGAGACAAAGAGTGCCTTATCCAACAAAGGCCCTTTGCTTCTTTTCCCCCACCTTTTATTTGGGATTTTTTAAATTTGGGTTTAAAAAACCAAGAAGAAAGGGGGGTGGAAACTTGAATGGGACGAGGGAGAACATACCTCTTTATGTAATAGTAGAAGAAGTCAGCATAAAGAGCAGTCTGAACAAAGCCAGAAATCCAAGCTATGTTTGGCAAAAATAAAAAATAAAAAAATTCAATGAAGTTAAGACAAATTGAGGGAAAAAGTCTGCAGATAAATTTAAAAAAAAAACACAATGTTGGAAAGAAGAGAATGTGACTCACGGATCCAGTGGTATTGATGATTTTCCATAAAGAAACGATAGATCCAATTGATGATGTAAAAAGCTCGGTAAGAACTGAGACCCCAAAAAGAAAAACAAAAAACTGTCAAGCATTCAATCATAATTAACAGGAACAGACAACAAAAGATAGAACTACTATATGTCAACCTAGTAAAAGTACATGTGATTTTATGTGAGCTATGTGAATGATCAGTGGCCAAGCTAAAGATTAAAGAAGTGAGAACACGTGAAGCTTAGATAAGTGTCATCAGGTTTGTATTCTGTAGTGCCCAATAATGTTTATCTTAAACAACAGTCTACTAATTGTGGGTGGGGGTGGGGGAACAAATCTATAGTATGAATGATGACATACCCAAGAAGAAATATATATCTTCCAGTCAAGTTGTCAATGTTCTTCGATCGTTGCAGTAATATCAACTGAGGTAGAATTGCTATTGCTTCAAGATACAGGGAGAAAGTCCAAAGTAACTGAAAGAAGAAGTCAGATTTCAGACAGTGTCCATAGAAAACTACAGAGTAATAATGGGACATGTATCAATGATTTTCCTGACACAAATGATTGCCCACAAATGGTAACAGGATATACACAACTAAGCTTCCTCCTGACACTTAAACCCTCCAACCACTGCTTGTTCCTATCCCACACATATTAAAGAATAAAGACCTGAATCCAAGAAGAAAGGATCAAAGCACTTAGCAAATAAAAAACTATTACTTTTCCACAGAAGACCTTGGTAGAATAAATAGCAAGTGTCTCTTTTCAAATCTCTCATCAGTAATCTTATTTTCATCCTACTGACTATGAGGTTCCCTAGCATTGTCCCAAAATGGCTTGGAGCATAGACTCAAGCCCCACAAGTCACACACCACCTACCAAAAGGAAAAGTAGCAGATAAAATTAAATATATTGGGCACCTGAGGTATCAAATAGCACATGCCTCTATTATCATACCAAAATAGCTTGGATCCGGATTCAAGCCCTCACAAGTCACACGCCCTTCCCAACAGGAAAAAGAATAAGATAATATAAGATGTATTGAGCTAAGGTATCAACAGCACTTACCTCCATCACAGTGAATTCATGGTTAACCAAAAGTGCCAATAGGAAACATGGTACAATCAAAAAATAGTGTCGGAAAGTATCTTGATCCTTGCTGTATGTTTGCTTGACTACTTTTATGGAACTCATGTACCAAACTATACTGAGTGAGGTTCCAATAAAGACTATTTTCATTATAGTGTTGTAGAAAGAGTAAACTCTGGTAAATAAGTCCAGGTATCGAGTGAGAAAGACTATAACATAAAGTTCTTGAGTCTTCAATGAAATCCCTGAAACAAACATGAGACGTTTCACATATCAAAGAGTCCAAATCCTAAATTCAAAACATTAACACAATTTTTTTTAAATGCAAATAATGACAGAAAACAAATGATGGAGAACACAGCAAATAAAAGTTTTAAAAATTTATAAATATAGCATATTAATGATAAAAATGGTCAAAACCCTTCTTCTGAAGTTTGTATGAGTTCCTGTTGTTATAAAAATTATCACAGTATTAGTTAATTCATAGAACTGAACTTCCTGATAGTGACACATTGCAATGCCTTACATTGTATAGAGCCAATCATTGCGCAGTTAATATAAACTCCTTTTAGACATATATAGATCTTGCCAATATCAACCTCTCGGCAACAGGATCTATGCACAAACTGTCATGCATGCAAGTACAGAGTAATAAATCATGGCTTAGTTCTACTATAACCACAACTCCCATCACAATATACCAGTCTGCACCGTGCACTCTCATTTCCAGATTTCACAGCCACACTCTCGAAATCATCTAACTACTCATTACTATTCTGCCTTTAGACCTCTTTGGCTACATTCACAGCTCATAATCAAATCAGACTATCTAATACGAACTTCTAACAACACTACTGATCATGCACAGCAAATTGACAACTATATACTAGCCACCTTTTTTTTTTTTTTTTGCAAATATCCAGAACCGATTTTGAAATTAATCGATCTACGGTTTTCATAATTTCTAGAATTTCGCTTCTAACACGGAAAGAAACGAACAAAGAAAAGCCAAACACCAGAAAAATTAAAATAAAAGAGTAAAATATGCGTACCGCGCAGGTTTCTTAGTACGAATTTTTGAGGAGGAGCACTATGAATGCTGAGGAGGTGGGTCATGTCGCCGGCTAACCGGAAAATGTTCATTTTGCTCTGAATGTTTTTACAACAGAGCCTAGCAGTTTTAAGTTTTGAGTTGCAGAAATGGAAGCTCCAATTCTTGGCTTTTGCGGTTTTGCTTGTGCTGCGACTCCTGCGAGGGGTTTTTTTATAAGCGTTATAAGCCACGGAATAGCGGTTGCTGCACGCGCCACAACTGGCAAGTGGTCGTTGACTTCGGTCTTCATCCATTTAACTCATATAAACGTGCTTAGATGGGAGGATGAGGTGGGCCGCCATGCAGCCCATGGAGTTTAAGTTCGCCGGAAATATAAAAAGAAGGGCCTCATGTAGCTTTACTTAAAAGGCCCAAAATAGATAACATATACTATATTATTTTGGCATTAATGATGGGTTGCTAGTCTTTTACATAATAGATTATGAGATATTCATATTTGCATGGTATTATACATTATGAACATAAAGTTATGTAATGTGAATATCTAAAACATGAATACAGTGTCAATACAAGTTATGTCCTTGATTTTTGTCCGTTTTTTATATCTGAATAAATATATACATTTTGCTTTAAATTATTGTACATTTGATTTGTATTTGACAAAATCACCCTTACATCGTTAAACCGTTAGTGTTTAATATATCCAATAATCTTACCATACACCTACATCTATCATATCTTTTTCCTATTCTTAGTTATCATTTTATTAAAATTATCATATAACAATTAATTTAATTATAAATTATATTTTAATTAAATTTTATATGAATATTAAATTATATATATATATATATATATATATATATATATTATATATATATATATATATATATATATATATGGTTTTGATCACTATATTCAAATATATGATAATTCAAAAGTATCATCACTTTAAGGAATTCAAAACATAATTTTAACTAATTTTTTAAATTTGGTTACTTAACAATATTTTAATATTGGGCATAAGTTTTCGCGCATCGCGCGTACAAAATGCTAGTAGAGTTTTAATAATTGTGAATATGAAATTCAAAAATTAAGAACATAGAATTCAGTAATTATGAAGATAGAGTTGTGTAATTGTGAATATAAAATTCAATAATTTGTGAATATGAAGTTCAAAAAAATTATTAACATAAAATTTTATAATTATGAACATAGAGTTCAGTAATTATGAACATAGAACCATATCCACATTGCAGGTGAACACGAATTCCACGGCCATAACAATTGATATTTCTTTCGGTTAGCTACACACTCCACATTCACAAGGACCACACCGGCAAATTCCAATTGTTATACCATGGATCCGGGTCCAAAAAGGCGTTGTTTTGCTTCAAAACAACGCCATCTGAATTTTTTAAAAAATAAATTGCTTCCTTCATTGACGTTTGTCTTCATAATTCGTTCCTCAATATTCATAATTTTGTAACTCTATATTCACAATTTTATAACTCTATATTCATAATTTCTTAACTCTATATTCGCAATTAAAGAACTCTATATTCATAATTACATAACTCTATATTCAATCGTATAACACAATTTTTGAGCTCTATATTCATCACAAAAATATCATTGGCTGAGGAACAAGTGTCACTAACGGCACCGTTATTCCAGCAGGCGCGTGTTGGACCTGGGTCCACCTTGCAAGGTAAAATTAAGTTGCACCCACATTAAACTATCATAACACAAATTAAGTTATCAAGTGTAAAATTGATGCACCTTTAAGTATTAAAATGACGCACCTTAAGTATTAAAACAACACATCTTAAGCAAAAAAAATACGCACATTAAGTTTCAACAATACACAAAATGATAAAAAATATCATCGTATTTTTTTAAAAAATATTGTTCAATACAGACTATTGATTTTGACAAGATCAACAACTATCATCCACAGCACATTTCTCCTGGATATCCCCTCCGCATTTAATCTCTATTATATATATATATATATATATAGTATTTTTACCATAAAGAAGCATGTATATAAAAAAGAATAATAACCAAAATTAGTTGTCACCTTAAAATAAAAAAACAAAAAGATTTAGACGCGGGCCCTAATTTTCCTATTCTCATTCGCCTTAGCCCTATTGAGCCAGCGGGACCACCGGTCCGGACCCGATTTTCAATTTATTTATGTTTACTATTAAAAAAAAACGTCATTCGCTCGCTCTGATTCTCTCTCTCTATATAAAATAGGAGGGAAGGGCTATAACCAATTTCAAAGTTTCGCTCTCTCTCACTAAATCTTCTGCTTCATTTTGAAGCTATCTTTCCTATCTTTCTATAACTGCTTCTTCTACACCTCACTATTTATACTCGAGGAGTGGATTGCTTCTTCCAACGACTGTATCGTCTTCCGTACGCTTTCTAGGGTTTGCTTGAAGTGGACTTTCGGTTCTCTAAGGGTTTATCACTCTCTGATCCTTCCATGGCGGCGGAGAAGCTTAGGGATTTGAGTCAGCCAATTGACGTGGCCTTGCTTGACGCTACTGTTAATGCTTTCTATGGCACTGGATCTAAGGAGGAGGTGATTATCATACCGTTTCTGTATCTCTTTCCCTCTCTTCGAGGTTTTTCTGTACTTTTTGGCTAATTAATTGGATTTTGGTTCAACTGAATCAGTTTTTTTTCGTGTTGTCTGGATTCGTATGGTTTGACGTTAAATATGCTGAACTGGTGAAAGGAGGTTTAGTACTTGGTTTGATAAGTAATGATATTATTCGCAGAACCTCTAAGGAAGGGTATAGAAGAAGCATAAGGCATTCAGGCTTTCTTATGCCTCTTTTATTTATTTATTTTGGATGCAAAAAAAGCTTCATTGCCTTAGTAATGGTTGTTTATGATCTAAATTCTGAGTATGAGATGTAGGTGCTGAGTTGAAGAAACCATCCAAACATTTCAAACACCCCAAAAAAAACTGCAACTAAAACTCTAGGCTTTCCTATTTTAAACAGACAGCAATTTAAGTTTTTAAAGGAATATATCAAAATTTCCTTGTAAAAAGGAAAATAATAGAGGCTAGAAAATGTGAGGAGATTAGTGCCCTCATGTGTTGGGACTAGAGGATCAAACAATTCCAAAAAAATTGACTTTATATATAGCAATAATTGAAATTCTATAATTTTATCCCAAAAAGTTTCACTGATGGCCTACTCTTGTCTGCTGTCCTGAATTGTAACCCATCCAAACTACGAAGTTAGCTGGATGTCATAATTTTTTGCAGCTTTCTGATGTTGCTAAATTACAACAAAAACTAGGTGCCTTAATTTTGTTGAGCTTAACTGATTTGGGTGTTTTGAAGGGGGTGGGGAAGAAGGGAGGATGCTTTGAGGTCTTAGAAGAACTGCAGGCTGGCTAGGAATATTTCACACTAGAAATTCGTTACAGCTGCACATTGCTAGCAAAGCAGCTTAAAATTGAAATAAGAGTGAATGTGGCCTTGAGAGGTACCTCAAAGAACGTCTCTAAGTGTTTGTGCTCTTCAAGTCGATGAATGTGTTTGTAGTGCTATATTTGCTACCCTCATTTTCTCATCTTACTAGATAGGATTTGGTTTGGTTGGGGGGTGGGGAAGAAGGGAAGATCCTTTGAGGTCTTAGAGGAACTGCAGTTGCTGGCAAGGATCATTTCACACTAGAAATTCATTATAGCTGTACAATGCTAGCAAAGCAGCTTAAAAATTGAAATAAGAGTGATTGCAGCCTGTGTTTGTGCACTTCAAGTCGATGAATGTGATTGTAGTGTTATATTCTCTGGCCTCATTTTCTCATGTTACTAGATAGGATTTTGTTTTGTTATTTGATTTGGTTGTAACTTGTAAGTGTTGCTTCTATTATTATTATTTTTATAACTATTATATAATTATATAATTTGTGAAATATTTGTGTATAACGCTTATTGTTGTTGGCCTAATATGATTTACCCCAACTTAGTGATGCTTATTCAATACATGAGTTTGTGTTTCTAAAGATTATATCATACCAATTTGTCTGCCATCAAAACCTGCAGACAATTGTGCAAGATTAAAGGCTTGATTCATACTTTTAATTAATATGTTCTGCCACTTTATGCACATTTGCTTTGATTTGCCCTCATATTAGTGTTTTTGCCCTGATTGAACTAATTTGATTACTCTGCTTATATTGCTATGTTGTTTTGCAGAGGGCTGCTGCTGACCATATCTTGCGTGATTTACAAAATAACCCAGATATGTGGCTTCAAGTGGTTCGCATTCTATCAAGCACACAGAATCTGAATACCAAATTTTTTGCATTGCAGGTGTGTTTAAAGAGTATATGAATATGAATAACACTTGCAATTTGGATGTAATTTTAAAATTTTTATAATTTGATTGGTGAAACTATGACACTGTAGTTTAGTAAGAATATGTGCTCTATTAGCATGCCTATAATGTGTACATCCTACTTTTATATTTGTTTCAACATGTACCTATAATAATATGTATCTGAGAAGACCCAGTCTAACGAAGTGGCATAAGAACTTTTGGTGAAGCATGTTTGTATTCTAGAGATATCAATTCATAATTTGATCATGATCTCTTTTGATGAATGCCCTTTCCTTATGTTTTATTTTGGTTTTAAACAATTACCATGATAATTAGTACCGGAGTAGTATATTAATTTGATTGCATTGCTTCTCACATGCTTCTCTTGGGGATTCAAATGTTTCATAGTTTCTATTCTTCTTAAAATGTATTGGTGAAATTGATGTTGGAGCATGTAGTTTCTACTCTTTAAGAATGTGTTGGTGGAACTGATTGTTGGATCATTTGCATTTTGCATGTGCTGTGACTGCCTGACTCGAACAGGTTCTAGAAGGTGTCATCAAGTATAAATGGAATGCTTTGCCCAACTGAGGAACGTGATGGGATGAAAAACTACATATCTGACCTCATTGTGAAGTAAAATACATTTTTGTGATCAGATTTCTTTTTCTTCTTTTAACATAAAATTTGGCCACCCATCATATCTTTTTTTCTTTCTTTACAAAGGTTTTAACTCTTATTTCCTTGTTCTATCACAGCTTTGCTAGCGATGAAGCAACTCTCGAAGGGAGAGGTTATACATCAACAAATTAAATATTATAGTTGGTTTCAGGTATTCTGTGCTGATTTTCCCCTTGTAAATCTTATACAAATTTTGCCATAACACATGCATCTGCAACAAGACTGTAAATTGCGTGTTTATTTATTGAAGTATTTTTGTTTATAAGTATAGATCTTGAAACATGAATGGCCAGCCAGATGGAAAAACTTCATTCCTGATTTAGTTGCAGCAGCCAGGACGAGTGAAACCATTTTGTGAAAATTGCATGGCTATATGAAGGTAAAACTTCTCTTACTCATTCTGGAAAATATAAAAGCAAGTCTACTTGATCACCCGAGCTTTCTCTTTTGTTTAATTAGCTTCTCAGTGAGGAGGTATTTGATTTCTCAAGAGGTGAAATGACACAACTGAAGATCAAAGAACTTCAAGGCAATCACTAAACAGGTATTGAAATTTCTTAGAGCTAGTGGTATTTTGAATTGTTGAACAGGTTTAACTCTGACTAAAAGTTCTTTGTATGCCCCCAGCCCCCCTCTAATCCCTGATTAAATCATATTTTGATATATTGGGTTGTAACCTAGGAACATCTGATCTATATGATCGTAGAGGTGAGGTGACATCATGCTGCATAAAACCTTTCTTGAGTAAAATCTAAAAAGTAGTTTCACAGTATGGAAATGTTCCTAGTTTATTCTGTCTGGGTATTTATTCTATATGATCATTGGAGAGAGGTTTTACTGCACCTATAAAATCTCCTTATTGAGATGATCCAAAAAGATTTGGCAGCTTAGGAATGTTGGCTGCTTTATTATTGAAGTGCTAAAATCTGTTCTTAGTTTCAGTACTTCAAGTGATCCTTTTAGTCAATAGTAGTTAATGGGCCCTTGATTTATATTTGCTTGCTCATTTGCTAGATTTTATTTATTGTATTTATTTCTATTATATTAATTTCAGAAAGATCACTAAAAGGCTTTATTTCTTTGTGCCAACAGTGAGTTTCAACTCATTCATGAGCTATGCTTATATGTGCTATCAGCATCTCAAAGAACTGAGCTTATCAGGGCTACTCTTGCCACTTTACATGCTTTTCTCTCATGGATTCCTTTGGGTTACATTTTTGAATCTCCATTGGTATGCCATTCTTGTGATTTAATTATTATTATTATTTGTTTGTCTTGTGGAATAGAATTTAAATTTGTGTCATTTTGGATTTTTTAAAAAAATAAAAAATTATTTGATGCAAATTGATTTCTGGACTGATGTTTCCATTGACTTTACAGCTGGAAACACTGCTTAAATTTTTTCCTCTCCCTGCATATCGCAATCTTACTCTTCAGTGCTTGACGGAGGTATCTCATGTCATATAAGTGTTTTGATTTCATCCTAAACTTCCAGATCATTTATTATTTCAACTGCTGATATAACAACAGGTTGCTGCCCTCAGTTTTGGAGATTTTTACAATGTGCAATATGTGAAGATGTACACTATATTCATGGCTCAACTGCAGGTAAATGAATATAGTGTTTTATGTCTAGATTGAACCTGATTAGTATATTTTCATTAATCATTGAATCTGGTAAAGCATTCAAGTATTTTGCATGTAGTAGCTACTGTACATAATCTGTCTGGTTATTTTGTTTACTGATAACTACTATAACCTTTGTTGTCCCTTTAGAACATTCTTCCACCCAATACAAATATTCCTGAGGCTTATGCGCATGGCAACAATGATGAGCAGGTTATTGTTAGATTTGTGGCATGGTTTGGTTCTTAACTTATAATATATTAACATATGGACTGACAACTCTATTTTTGTCCTTCTTCAGGCATTTATTCAAAACTTGGCATTGTTTTTCACCTCATTCTTTAAGGCAAGTGTTTTTTCCCCTTGGCAGAGAGTTTGAAGCTTAAGCCTCTTCCCACTATTGGAACTTGTACCTCCATCTGAAAAGAACTCTGCCTAAAAATTGAAACATAACCAGTGCAAGAAAACAGGAAACCAGAGAGGAAATAAAAGAACTATGATGCAAATTGAACCATAAATTTTAACACCTGTTTGTTTTATTTACTTTGTCCCTAAAAAAATTATATCCTTGCCTGTCGTGTCTGGTGAAAAAGTTCTCTTTAATTTCTTTTGATGTTCCAAGGTCCTTAAAACTTTTTGTGGAGGGAGCTTAAGGTTACTAGCTTTATAGAATCCAGTCTGCATCCTAGATTGCTGTGTTTGAGGAATATGATTTTATGGTTTATATCGAATTGTCAGTTCCTTCAATTTTAACTAACTTGGACTATTCAGAAAAGTTCCCTGTATCAGAAATTTGATTTGGGATCTCCTTACTGATAATGACCCCCCCCTCTCTCCTCCTCTCCTCCCTTGCAGTCTCATAACGTGTGCTCGAGACTTCCACAGGAGACTGGTACAATGCACTCTTAATGGTCTTGAATATCTTATTAATGTATCGTACTGATGACACTGAAGTGTCAAGTATGGCCTCCGATATTATTATCTTTTAAATCTATTCATCTCATCCCTCTCCATTGCTAGGTTTGTTTTAATAGTTCCTCCTGTACTCATTGGAATTCTTTGGTTCTGGAACTGTATGAAGCCCATCCAATATAATGCAATAATCCTGCCAATGGCTGCAGTCTGATGACTACAGTATTAGCAAGTTGTTCTTTGCATGAATTGGATGATATCCTCGGTTTTCAGTAACTAGTTTTACCCCGTGCGATGCACGGCATAAAATTAAGTATACTTTATTTATTATTTGATAATATTTTAGAAATATAAATATTAATTATGAAATTAAAACTTATTCTGAAACTGTATTTTTCTTTAACAATACTAGAATTGGTGTTATATCGAACATTCCATAATTGTTAGCATATATTATAAAGAATTGTGTTATAACATACCACATGAGAGTTTAAAAAGTGTACATTAAAAAATAATATATACTACTATATATACACACCACACCACACACACACCACACATTAAAAAAAAAAAAATTTAAAAATTAGAAATCAAACAATAACAATAAAAGAATTATGAAATTAAATTCCTTATATTAAAAAACATTTATTAATATGATTATGCAATTAAAGCCTATATACTATACTTGACAATATATAAATAGAAAAAAAACAGGTTAATCTTATTTTTAAAATTGGATACTCTAATTTTTTGTTTTCCAGTAAACAAAAATTAATTGTATATAAAATGTTAACTTAAAAATACTGAAATGTATACCTGCTTCATCATTGAAATGACAATGAATTTTAGATTAACTATGTATTGAAAATAATAAGTACTGATCATTATAGTAACCTTAAAAATGATGCAATTTCATTTTATGGTTTTAATACTTATAATGATGCAATTTCATTTAGGCGGGAAATTGATTGGCAAAAAACATTTTGCTATTATATAGAGTAACATAAGATAAGATGTCTTGCAACTATATAATTAAGTACTCTGTAATATTTGCTTTACCTCGTGCAAGATCTGTGTAATCTGTGAACTTCCAGTTGATCATCATACAATAGGAAAGGTAAAATCTTAGTGAACTCTTTTCTTAAGGCAGACCTTTTATTTTTGAATCTGCTGGTACCAATGCTTCCTGGTATGGTTAATGGTCTGGCTGCACAAGTTTTGCAGAGGCGACACTTTTTGCTGTCCAATGTCTTAAGTTGAGGCTTCTAATGATATGTCGCATGGCAAAGCCTGAAGAGGTCCTTATTGTAGAAGATGAAAATGGGAATATTGTTCGTGAGACCATGAAGGATAACGATGTTCTTGTACAATATATAGGTCTTTGGAATAATAATGTTCTACTCCCTCTGCATTTTGGGTTTCTTTTGTTAAAGATAATTGCCTAGGTTTTTTTATTCAACTTTCTTATGCTTCCTTCACAAGGCATCATTACTTGATGTGGTTGTTTCTTACATCTTATATTGGTTACTAATGTCTTTAATTTGAAATTGCAGATCATGAGGGAAACATTGATTTACCTTTCACATCTTGATCATGAAGATACTGAAAAGCAGGTTTTGTTATACTGCTCAATTGATTGAACTTTTGTTAGTCTTGTAGATTAGTCGTTAATATATATTGGTTCTGTTGCTGCAGATGCTGAAAAAGCTAAGCAAACAACTGGATGGTGAGGACTGGTCATGGAACAATCTCAATACATTGTGCTGGGCAATTGGATCCATATCGGATCAATGGTGGAGGAGCAGGTAAATTTATGTAATTTTTTGGTACATGTGCACTGACTGGTTATTTCTGCTTTTTGATGCCATGATATTCTTTGATTTGTCATCACTGTTTTTGGAAGTTGGCTTCTTGATGATTCCCTTGTAATTAATGATTTGTCCAGAAGGCTTACTGTCGTAATGAATTTTACATCTCATGTTTTTTGTTGCTTTCAATATTCCAGAAAACAGATTTCTTGTTATGGTCATACGAGATTTGCTAAATCTGTGTGAGATTACCAAAGGGAAAGACAACAAAGCAGTGATTGCGAGTAATATAATGTATGAATATATCAGTTTAAGGCCTTCTCTCCAATACAATTATTTTACTCAATTACAATAGTTTGTATTTCTGTTGTTAATTTCTTGCACAACAATTTATGCCTGCAATTGGTGATTAAAGATGTGTTAGGATTGTTATTTGTAATTTAAAAAATTTTGCTTGTTTATGTTTGCTTTGTAACTTAAATTTTAACCTGCAGGTATGTGGTTGGTCAATATCCACGGTTTTTGAGGGCTCATTGGAAGTTCTTGAAGACTGTTGTGAACAAGCTGTTTGAATTCATGCACGAAACACATCCTGGGGTTCAGGTCTTTTTCACATTCAAACACCATGCACCTGTTCTTACAATATAGTCTACTCTCTCCCTTTCCAATTCATTTTCTTTCTTCCCTGCATTTTTGGGTGTAGGTGAATGGGGACTTATGGCATGGATAGTTTCATTTTATATTTCTTTACTTGCCTTACGGCAATTTAAGGGATCTTTACTTTGTGTCTTATTCTGTAGGATATGGCCTGTGATACTTTTCTGAAGATTGTTCAAAAATGCAAACGTAAATTTGTTACTGTTCAGGCAAGTTTGGTGTTTACTCAATTTGTTGTAGAATATGTTTACATAACAGTGAAACTGGTTTTGGTAAGCCGCTTCTATAATTGCTTTCAGCTTGGAGAGAATGAACCATTTGTATCAGAACTCTTAACGGGCCTCCCAACAACTATTGTTGATTTAGAGCCACACCAGATTCACTCATTTTATGAATCTGTAAGAATGCGATTTCTAAATTTATGATTCACCTCCTTTTCCTCTAAAATGAAGTTATTTGTTCGAGATGCGCTTATTGTTGCTGCAATGTTTAGGTTGGGCATATGATCCAAGCTGAATCTGATACTCAAAAGAGGGATGAATATTTGCAGAGGTTGATGGAGCTTCCTAATCAGGCATGAACCTATCCTGACGTGTTTCAGTGCTTGACTTTTATATCATTTGATGTATATGCAATTCTTAAGAGGTCAGTATAAGTTTATGCTTACAAACAAATTTCTTGTGCAGAAATGGGCAGAGATTATAGGACAGGCACGGCAAAGTGTAGATTTTTTGAAAGATCAAGATGTTATTAGGCTGTACTTAATATATACAGGTACTACTTTAACGTATCTTTTCATCTATTTCAATATGTGGTATTTAATGACTGCATTTCTCTTGTATTACTCTGATTAGTTCTGTTGTGGATGATGTATCTTTTGATTAGAAGTCAGTTGTTTTTCTTGTGAATTACTCTCCGTGTGCATGTTGCTTGTATTTCCTTAAACTAATTTTGCCTATGAAGATGCCATCTGATCGCATACAGCATACTAGCCATTGACTTCTGTTTAGTACATTTGAGCTACCTATACATGTCCGCATACGTATCAATGTATTCAAAAATAACGTCAATTCCTTCTACTGTTGCATTATGGTGATTGCTCATTCTTTAGGTCTAAATTTTAATATCATTCTTTTCAACTTCTGCTAGAGTATACCTGCTATAATATTAAGTCCAATATAAAAGAGGGGTTACTTTTAATGATTTTCTTGTAGACAAATACTAGTGCTGCCAGCTCGCTTGGAACATTCTTCTTGCCACAGATTACTCTAATCTTTTTGGACATGCTTAATGTGTACAGGTACAAAATCAAAGTGCTTTACTGCCTATTTGTTTTACTTTTTAATTTTTAATTAATACCCATTCATAAATACACAACTAATTGTAGATTGTATGCATATGTATCTTGCTAATAGACTTTGAATTGTATTCCCCTCCCTTTCAGTCCCAAAATAATTGATTATGAATTATATTCCCCTCCCTTTCAGTCCCAAAATAATTGAAGCTAGTGGTCTTTTTAAGTAACGAATGTGATTTGCTGAAACTGTCTTGCAACAGAATGTATAGTGAGCTTATCTCAGTGAGTATTGCACAAGGAGGGCCGTTTGCCTCTCGGACATCCGTTGTTAAACTGTTACGGTAGGTTCTGTTATTTAGAACTTCAGTTCTTGTCTTAAATACATATTCTTACTTTTTATGTTTACTTCCAGTTCGGTGAAGAGGGAAACTTTAAAGCTTATTGATACATTCTTGGATAAGGCCGAAGGTCAACCACATATTGGAAAGCAATTTGTACCGCCAATGATGGACCCAGTTCTGGGTGATTATTGCTCGAAATGTACCTGATGCCAGAGAATCTGAAGTTCTCTCTCTTTTTGCCACTATTATAAACAAGTAAGCTACTTGCACCCCCCCCCCCCTTCCCAATAAAGAGATGGTAATGACATTCTATGGTTTTATCTGCTTTGGAGCAGCGATATTATGATCTCCATCTCCCTTATGTGAAGCATTCTCAATTTGTAAATAGAGTTCAGAAGAGTTCAATTTTCAAGATTTTATTGTGCTATATTTATGTAAAAAAATTGTGTCTGACATTTACCTTCCACAGGTACAAGGGTGCAATGCTAGAGGATGTTCCTCGCATATTTGAAGCTGTTTTCCAGTGTACTTTAGAGGTAATTGGATTCTTATATCAAATTATGTTTCACACAACTTGGGGTGGGGAATAGAGAGTTTTTTGGGGGGTGGGGTGGGTGAGAGGTTTGTTGTACTGGTGTGGGCCGTGTGGCTCTCACACTGCAAACTGATATCCAGTCAGAATAAGATATGACCTGAATGCTGTTTACTAATAATCTCTTTTTTAACTTTGTCGTGTATCAGATGATTACAAAGAATTTTGAGGACTATCCAGAACATCGGCTCAAGTTCTTTTCGTTACTTCGTGCAATGCGTACTCATTGTTTTCCTGCTTTGATGTCGGCTGTCAACTGAGGTTTTGTCCACTAACCTGTAGATGGACCATGTGGTCATCTTCTTAGTTGTCATACTTCACCCACTGCATAATGCCATAATCCAGAATTTTGAATATATTTTCTGTTAATACTCTTTCTGATTTGAATCAGCAGTGAAGCTTGTGATGGATTCCATCATTTGGGGCTTTTCGGCACACTGAAAGAAATATTGCTGAAACTGGACTTCTCCTCTTGCTGGAGATGCTCAAGAACTTTCAGTAAGTCTGGTTTCTTTGTCTTTTTCTAGTGTTAATTAGGTTTGGT
Organism: Ipomoea purpurea; assembly: GCA_009835305.1. Lineage (NCBI taxonomy): Eukaryota > Viridiplantae > Streptophyta > Magnoliopsida > Solanales > Convolvulaceae > Ipomoea > Ipomoea purpurea. The sequence continues at coordinate 82,689 of VALG01010233.1, forward strand.
AGTGTGGACTAACTATTTGTAATCATCTGACAGGCATCAGAATTCTGTAACCAGTTCTACCGGACTTACTTTTTGACCATTGAACAAGAAATTTTTGCTGTTCTGACAGATACCTTTCATAAACCCTGGCTTTAAGTTACATGTGTTGGTGTTGCAGCATTTGTTTTGCCTGGTATGGAACTGCTTGGCATTTTAAAATACAAACGGTTATTTTGATGCAAACATGTATAATTTTGTTATGACTTCTCTTCAGGTTGAGTCAGGTTCATTGACTGAGCCACTATGGGATGCAACTGTTCCTTATGCTTATCCCAAATAATCGATGTTGTACGTGAGTACACCATTAACTTCTGAGTTCATCTTTCCCAACATGACTGCATCAGAGGTATAGAATTTCTTAATTTTTGTATTTCCATGTTGATATTCCTGGACATTACTCATTCAGAAATTGTATAGGTGACCCAATTTGTTAGTGGACTTTGAATCAACAAATGACCCTTCAGTATTCAAGAATCACATTCGTGACTTTCTTGCTCAATCAAAGGAATTCTCAGCCCAGGTTTGGACCCTTTTGCTCTTTTTGCTTATTTCGTTTTATACTTTGGATTGGAGAAGAGGGTCTTCTGCTTTTGGATTAAACCAGTTAGCCAGGTAGTTGTTCCATTATGGTCTAGATTAACTGAATGCAATTTTCTAGTTTTTGGATTTTACTATCACTCAAACCCTATTTATTGGAATACTAGGATAGCTTGTTCTGTGTTCAGTTTCTAAGTTGCTCGTTTACTACTGTGTTTTTATCCCATTTTTTGTCATCTCCTCCCTCTTTCAGGACAACAAGACTTTTATGCCGAAGAAGCTGCTGCTCAGAGAGAAAGGAGCGACAACGGATGCTTTCAATTCCAGGGCTAATTGCACCCAACGAGATACAAGATGAGATGGTGGATTCATAAAACAGGAAGTCTTTGCTCCGTAGACTAATTTCATTTGGCTTATAGTCCTCAACGTGTTCTGGTTGCCTCGAGATGATTATTGTGTCACAACCGGAGGATCGTGTATTTTTGGTCAGTTTTTCACGTTCTTGCTTTGTTGCTGTGATTCACGGATCTCCAATCTCCCGGCTCAACTTGGCCACCGAAGGAAGAGATGATTAGCTGGCTAATGTAGATTACTTAGATCTAATCTAGTGAATTACAACATGCTATTGTATCCGGCTCCTGGTTTTAGCGGTATTGTAGTTCTGAGGTTTGGGACGATGGTGTTGAAATGACCTTTTCAGTGGTTGAGACAGGAGAGTATTGTATACAAAAATTCGTGGGTTTGTGCAGCCATCATTTTGTTTATTTGTAGAACAGCTTAATTAATATATTTAATGAATTACTTGGTCCTTTTCCGTCTTCTGTCACTTTTTGGTTTGCAAAACAAATCGTTTACAACCCACCCATTTGTCACTTTTTGGTTGTTCATAAATACAGAATTTATATTTTATAATGTATATAATTTATGTTGTGTTTTTCATTATATCATTATATGTGTATATGTATTATGAACATAAATTTTGTACGTTATAATGATAAATTATGTATTGAACTAGGGTCCACCATGTATAAATGTCCAAAAAAACCTAATGGCATTGTTTGATTCATAAATAGGGTAGAAATATAATAATATTTCTTGAAATAGACTCCAAATGTGTTGTAAAACTCTAACGGCGTGTTTGTTTCATGAATAGGTCGGAATGCAAATACCGTTCCTGAGAATAGACCTATATTGTTTGGTTTGTCTTTCAATGGCTAGAATAGCAACTCTCGGGTGAGTTACCCCTTTGAGGGGGAATAATCCATTTCTAGGGAAACCTGGTATTAGCTATTTCCCAAGATATTGGGGATAAATTTTGTACTCCCCCTAGATACCGAAAATATCTTTTTCGATATAATATATATAATAGCTATATATTATGATATATATATATTAATATATTCTTATATATATATATATATCTATACATAAAAAATACTATTTAGTATATATTATAATAATATAGTATAATAAGTATATATGCATGTAAAGATGACATTACATCGCGCCACTAGCACCACCGTCACCACCACCACGCTATGTACCGCTACTGTAGCGCTGCAGCCACCACCAACACACACCACCACATATCTTGTATAATATATTGTATGTTTCTTAACACATATATACATTTCAATTTCTTACACCCAACCAAACACTGTAATTCAATGTTTTAAAACTATTCATCGGTCCGTGAACCAAGAATAATCGACAATTCCTATTTTTTATTCATGGCATATTCCCATTATTACTGGAAACAATTCTATTACCTCTAAATCATTTCATAAACAAACTCGGAGTAAAATAGTAGCGTTAGAAGGTTTAATTGTTTTACGTCTGAATGGGCGAATGGCTGCGTTCGTAGTAGCCTCGTTACATCACTTCTTTGTACAATTTGCATATTAAATTCACCAATTAGAATTATTCAATTTCATACGGAAGTACGGAATTGTCGCTAGATTTGAACTGAAAAACGAAAGCCGCCACGGCGGCTCAGATGAGAGAGGAAAACATAGATAGAAGTCATCATAGAACTTTCAAGTTGAAAGGAAATGGAAAATAAAGAAAGACGCAGACTCGTTTAGAAACAGAAAAAACTAGCCACGCAACCCTTTCTCTCCTAATTCCTAAAAAACCTATGTACTCTGCTCTCTCTCTCTCACTTCTGAATCGATTAGTGGATATACTCATATACTCTGTTCTTTGATTCAGATCATCCCTACATTATAATAGCAGAGCTTCTCTTTCTTCGATCGCCGACTCTTCTCTCTGCAATTCCATTTGATTGCAACTAGACGGAGCTATAGAGAGACAGAGACAGAGACATATGGGGCAAGCCTTCCGCAAACTCTTCGATACCTTCTTCGGCAACAGTGGAGATGAGGGTATGTAAAACCATACTCATAAGCTCCTCTGATTATATTATTTCGTTTGCATCTTCAGTAGCTCCCGTTTAATATTACTGTTTATCTCTCCCCTAGTTGTTTATTAGCAGGTATCTATATCACTATGTGCTGTATTGACTCATTGGTAATTTGATTGCTTGCTAGTTGTTACTGTTCCTAATTTAAGCTAAGTGGTACTAAGTTTTTGTGTCTTCACTGATTGTACATTATAAGATTGTCTGGTGGGAAGGTTAGTATTTGTGCGGCAGCTGTGAAGAGAGAGCACTTTAGCTGTCTTTCTCGTAGGGTCCTCGTTGCCTTCTCCATTGCGAGTTTCTGATTATTTTGCTTCTGCAGGTTGTGATGCTTGGTGCTCGATGCAGCTGGCAAAACTACTATATTGTATAAACTACACATAGGGGAAGTTCTATCAACAGTTCCCACCATTGGTAAGTTTATAAACTGAAATATAGGTTTTTTAAAAAGGCAAATTCTGGAAAGAGGGAATCATGTTGCTAGGAATTAGGTTGGTCATTTTAGATTGTATTAGTGTCAACTTTGCAGTTCTATAAAAACCTCCCTTCTATTTACTTCTACTCCGTGTTTATTATGTTCTGTCTTTTGTCTTCTCTCGTGTTATTTTATCAATTATGGTCCTAAATTGATCTGTCCTGGCATACTTTCAAATGAAATGTCAAGATTCATAATTTTTATGAGAATTGTTGTCTTTAAGATTTTATGGAACAGAATGGGAAACCTCCCATTTTGGTTGTAAGCATAAACAAATTATTGGACGATTGCTGTGATGGTATTGTGTCTTACTAAGTAGGTATGTGTACAGACCACAGCTATTTGACAATTATATTCTGCTGACGAACAGGTTTCAATGTGGAAAAGGTGCAGTATAAGAATGTTATTTTCACTGTGTGGGATGTTGGTGGGCAAGAGAAACTAAGGCCCCTCTGGAGGCATTACTTTAGCAATTCCGATGGACTGGTAACTTTTTCAATGTTGTCAGACATCATTGGACTATGTTTTATTTCTGCTTCAATTCTGATTATGCATTTTTCTGTTGAATATCAGTTGGTGGTATTTCTTCATATTTTTTATGCATTAAATGCTCAAAGATTTTATTTTTATTTTTTTTTGTTTCTGACTAATGTAGATATATGTTGTTGACTCTTTGGATCGAGAGAGAATTGGGAAGGCAAAAGAAGAGTTTCAGGTTGTATCTTTGATAATGTTATTACTTATATCTTACTGATCCAAGTTCTTACCCTTTCATCTGTGGTGGTGTAAATTTTTGCAGACCATCATCAGAGATCCTTTTATGCTCAATGCAGTTATCTTGGTTTTCGCTAACAAACAGGACTTGGTAAGTCATGTGATACACACACAGGTTCAAAGTCAGTTATTTGTAATGGTAACTATATACATATGTATATGCATACATCCGCATACAAGTGCTCAAGAAGCCAAGCCTTGGGTTTTTGGCTGTTCACTCTTTCATGCAGTAAGTTATTTTTTCATCACTGTAGTCCAGCTAAATGGTTATTACCGGACTCTTCAAAGTGGGTGTTTATCTATTGATTTTTTCATGTGTGTAATTACTAATTAGCAGCTGCCTTTGAAGTGAAAGCTAGTCATTAATCTGTAAAATTGGACAGATGGTAATTTTTCGTGTGTACTTAGCAGTTGTTTGCCGGATCACTGTGTTTAGTCAGTCTTTGATTATATCCTTCTGATTTGTTCAGAAAGGAGCAATGACACCTATGGAAGTTTGTCAAGGCCTTGGCCTCAATGATCTGAGAAATAGAAAATGGCATATACAAGGGACATGTGCTCTTAAAGGCGATGGGCTATACGAGGGATTAGACTGGTTAGCAAGTACTCTGAAGGAGCATAAAGCTACTGGATTCTCTTGAGTAGCCACTTCTTCTACCTTTGTGATTAATCAGGTAAACACTTGGTAGCTGCACTTGTCAATTTCTCCTGGCTTCCATTCCTCTCATAATTCATTTACAACCTTGAAACTTTCGTACAGGTTTTCTTGACTATTCAATTTGGGCGACAAATGCTGAGGACCCTGCAATCTCGCATCCTTAGGTTATGAAAGAGTGTCTTGCTGGAGGCTATACAACAATCTAATTCAGTGCTTATATTCAACACCTATTCTAGCCTTAGCTTGCATGTATCTTTGCATCTGTTAAGACAAACACTTGTGTGTGTATATTTTTGTTAAAGTGGCGATTAGTATGGTTTTCCTCACTCAAACGCATATGGGCTTTAGCTGGCTTCGAGCTCTATCTTCTGGATGAACATTTGAGTAATGCTGAGCTGCTAAATCCTTGTTATTTTGATTTGTTGAATGATAGGTTTCTCCAAATTATAATTGATCAACATATTTGCTTGTGGAGCATTCGGTGTAACATATCTACACTTGTGGAGTTATAATTCAAAATCACTCATCTTGCTTTTATAATTACAAAATCAGTCATCTTGCTACCAAAGTGAGTCGAAAATGACTTTTGTTTTTAAATGTCACAAATTTAATTATTATCAATATCTTATCGTCAAATTCGTCATACAATCTTTTAATATGATTTGCAGACTATTATAAGGAGGTGATATTTAATTGGTTTATACAAGAGTAAATTTACCATGTGCACACCCTCAATATCTGGAAAAAAAAATATATTTGCCATTGAAAAAATCTAACTATATTTTCAGGCCTAATAGAAAGTGGTGCCATTTATTGTGGGGACTCTTGCAAAATCAATTCAAATTTTGATTTAGTTAATTTGTTAACTAAATTAATTTTACTTTCGCCATCAGTTTTGAATTTTAACAAATTTTCATTATTAATTACTTCAAATTGAAAATGTCATTTTTACAAAATAAAAAATCACCAACTAAAAATAAGAAATGCGTGCAAGCAGTATAATTAACAGAATATAGTTTGGCTACAAAACTATCAAGCAATATAATTAACAGAATATAGTTTGGCCACAAAACTATCATTAATTTTGTCTTATTTTATGTGTCATGTTTACTATTCATTAGTCAAATTAACTATTTATTATTTACTTGTTTTCTTTAGTATTTCTGATTTACTTTCAAATTTAATTTTTTAAATTTAATAGTATTTTTTAAATATATAAATTTTGTATATTAATATTAACCATAATATTATTAATAATTGAATTAAATTAAAAATAATTTCTAATTGAATCAGTTAAAATAAAATGAGATAGAAATAGTATATTTACAAAACAGAATCTGCGTCTACTTCAACTTTTCCTCCCTCGATCCAGAAAAATCACGACCATTCAAATCCCACGTACCCTCTTACCAGCCACACATTATGTATTGCGTTAATGTGTTGAGTGTATCCTGTAATTTTTTTTTATTTTTATATATAAATATAAGTGCTGAAGCACAGTTGGGTGGTTTCAACAGGCAGTTTTTAGATTCTTTCAATTTGTACAGATGATTATATATATATAATAATAATTTTAATTTCATAAGAATCAACTGTCAACCAACCGAGAAATGACTCCATGCCAGTCTTCAACGATGTTCACTCACAGAAGCACTTCGATTCTCCGTAAAAATCCCCTTTTCATTTACTTTTCCATCCGAAATTCCGCGAAACTCCGATGTATTCTCGATCAGGTAGTGCCAAATTTTACGGTTTCGTCGTCGCTCAGCTCGGTGTTGACCTCCGGCAACGCGATTGCAGCTGCGGCCGCGGTCAGTTCTGGCACTGTTCATGGAGCGGTGACGTCAGCCATAACGCAGGTCGCCGTTACGGCGGTGGCGATTGCCTCCGGAGCTTGCCTTTCCACTAAGGTCGATTGTTTATGGCCTAAAGTGGATGAGCAGCCTGGTCAGACATTCCTCTTTTACTCTTGTGTTTTTTTTTTTTTTCAGTGTTGTAGTCGTCGGAATGTTTATTGCTCTGGAAAAGAACAAAATATCTGTATTGAATCCTTGAATCAGATGATTATGATTCTCTGATATGGTAGTACGATACCAAGTGAGAATATTAATTCTGATGTTTAGTGGTTTTGATAGTGTATTTAGCATAATTCTGATGTTTAGTGGTTTTGACAGTGCATTTTGCATAATTCTGATGTTTAGTGGTTTTGATGCATTTAGCATAATTCTGAAGTTTAGTGGTTTTGGCAGTTTATTTAGCATTTGAGCGGCCCTTTGATTTAACTTGTTGGATAGTTTGGCACATAAATAAGTTCAATTTATAGAATTGATCTGGTGCAGGATCACTAGTATTGGATGGAGTAGATGTTACTGGGTGCCCAATATTTAATGATCCAAAGGTTTACCGTCTCTTATCCTTCGCTGTTCATATCCATATACATGTTTGCTGCTAACTGTGCCACTAAAATTCTTTATCTGCAAAGGCAGGTGCTTAAGGCAATTGAGTTTGCAAGGAAGGCTCACCATGGCCAAGTACGGAGGACTGGCGACCCTTATTTGACACACTGTCTTCACACTGGAAAAATTTTAGCATTATTGGTTCCATCCTCTGGGAAAAGAGTAGGCATCATCCTTGCAATTACTGTTCATGAATGTTTGGCATCTTATTCAACATTGTCAGATTGTCATTGCATTTAGGACTGAATTTTATAGTGGCAATAAAATGATGTGATGTGCATATCCAAAGTTAATATGAATCGTTGGAAGCACAATGCATATATGAATAAGAAGAATGAGCATGTGTCTATCTCCTTTCACAAACAAGAGTAGAATTTGCCTGGCAAGATATTAAATGGAATTCGGGCTTTTGTTATGCTATGTGTGTACACAAGATATATCTCTCTTTGCATACACACACACACACACACACATATATAGGCCTAATAGTGCCTAATTCAGTAGCCTTTTTTTTGTGAAATTTGCAATTTTATTCGATGCTTTTAATTTTGAAAATAAAATCTAAGGGACTATCATACTAAAAGAAACTTTATTTGTTCTCTCTTTTTTATTCAAGATTAAAGTTGATTTTACTTACATAATTGCCATATATATTTTTTGGTGACCCAATGCTAAAATTAAATCCATTATGTTGTGCAAATCCAGCTATATAAAGAGGTCTTTCTCCTATTGTATTGTTTGCAACATTTTCCTTAGTCATCATAAATAGTATTTGAGTTGATTGTGCCTTCACAGGCTGTTGATACTGTTTGTTGCTGGAATTCTCCATGATGTCATTGATGATACACGAGAAAGTTTGGTCAATATAGAGAGAGAGTTCGATGTTGATGTTGCCAAGTTGGTTGCCAGTGTGTCTAGACTGAGTTACATCAATCAGGTGACTGACTTATTATATCTGTGTTGTTTAACTTTCAGTTTTCTGATCTCATGTGATATTGGAACAACTGTCACAAAAGCTTTGGATTGCCTTGCAAAGTTTGTAATAGTATTTTTTTTGTACCCTGATTTTGCCAGAACAATTGAATACACACCTTGATTGATGGCATATATATCTTAATGTTGGAAATTTGAAATCTCATTGGATCACACCTTTTACCTGGTTAAGTGGTTATTATGTTATCTACTAGTGGCATTAATTAAGTCTAAGAGAATGTTTCTTCTGCAGTTATTGAGGCGACATCGCAGGTTAAACACGAATGAAGCTACCCTCAGTGATGAAGAGGTATACGGAGAGCAAGTCAATATCATGTGCTAACAGTCCACTGGCACCTCTCTTTCTCAGTAGGGCAGATATTGAAGATCAACTGCATTAAAAAAAATAATAAATCAAAAGATAATCACTAACTTTAATGGACTCAAAATTATCTAATCACTGTGCTTATCAATTTAGGGTAGCTATGGTTGGCTAAATGTTGTATGAGTTGATTTGTTTTAGGATGCTGAAGTATTAGCAGATAAATTCCAGTGACATTGCATTTAAAAACTGAAGATATAAATACAGTTTATGTAGTTCAATAAATTGTTGGTAAAGCATTGTATACGTTAAGAGTTCCACATTCATAAAGTAAGAGAGAATATATGGGTTTATAAGGCATGAGTTAGATTAGCTAATTGGTTGTATTCAATCTTTAGTGTGGTTTGGCCCATGATTACAACAGTATACATCTTCTGCTCCTTTCTTATCTGTGATTCTTTTTCTGACTACATCCAAATCTCATCATTGCTGTCTAGATTGTATGCCAAGATTTCTGGTATGAATATAATATTCCTTGTTGCTTCAAAAAAAGGCATTAGAAAAAGCATTTTATCTATAGTAGTAACTTAATGGTAATACAAGTGTCATTGATTGCTATCCAGTGGCATTTCTCACAGGTGCTATACTTTTATAGGCAAATAAAGTACGGGTGATGCTGTTGGGAATGGTTGATGATCCACGTGTGGTGCTTATCAAGCTTGCAGATCGTCTTCATAATATGAGAACCATGTACATTCTGTGGACTATTTATTTCATTTTCAATCAGACCTTTGTTTTTGTTACAAACAAAGATTGGGCTAGGGTCACTTTTGGACCGGACCCTTCCCGGAAACGAAAGCCCTAGGGTCACTCAACTGGGCTATAATGCACATGAGCCAAACCACACTAAAAGATTGAATCCAACCAAATTAGCTAGTCTAACCAATGACCTTATAAACCCATATGTTTTCTCTATTTTATGAATGTGGGACTCTTAACAGTTTTCAACTCCCGTTTTTACCTGAATACCTTTTGAAGTTTCCTTAGTTTGCATTTCAAGGGTACTTTCTCCTAACTTTAACTCCAAACTTCTTCCTCCAATGTATTTCTGTCTACTCCATTTAAGCTTGGATTAGGTCTTTTAGAGGACCAGTGGAGTCAAGCGTTGCAACCCAATACATGAAGTTCACAACTCATGGTTATCATTACTTAAGCAGGGTCTGCTGATTTCTGCTGCTACATGATTAATTTGTCTGTTTTATTTGCATTTTTTGCACAGATATGCACTACCTCCAGCTAAAGCTCAATCAGTTGCACAGGAGACACTAGCTATTTGGTGTTCACTTGCTTCCAGACTAGGCCTTTGGGCACTAAAAGCGGAACTTGAAGATCTATGTTTTGCTGTGCTTCAGGTGTGGTCTTGATTTATGCAGTTGCTTTAGTCAAAAGTGTATTGTCATGATGAAACAAACTGCATAATGTGCAGATCTTACAGTCTTTTAGTGACCAAATGTGCATATAATTTGCAGCCTCAAGTATTTCGTTGCATGCGAGCTGACCTGGCTTCCATGTGGAGTCATTCCAAGTTAAGCAATCTGAGAAAATTATCTGCAAGATCCAGTTCTCTGGCACTGAAAAATAGGAAAAATCTAGCCCCTCTGCAAGAATCTGTAGAGAGTGACAAGGAAAATATAACATGAAGGTAAATGAATTCATACAATTGATGAAGTTGGCTCTACTTCCTTGTTTTTTGAAGTGATAACTATATGCTAGCATTTTTTTTCTTCATGTCATCATAGAACTATTGAGTGCAAAAAATTTGTCAATGTGCAGGATACTTTACAAGCTGTACTTCCTTTTGATATCTTACTAGACAAAAAGAAGCGCATTGACTTTCTTAACAGACTTGGCACAAGTTCAGAAATGGAAACCAAAGCCAAAGATTGTGAGGGATGCTGGCATTGCTTTAACATCTCTAGTAGTTTGTGAAGAAGCATTGGAGCGAGAATTATTTATATCTACCTCGTATGTTTTTCTCAACCGCTGTTATAGCCAAAAGCTTAATGCTTAATCTAAATCCAGTACAGAACATTGGTAATAATGTACCCTCCAGTTTGTATATTGGCCGCATATTGAGATTTCCTCTACTATATTGCAGCTATGTCCAGGAATGGAAGTGACTGTGTCCAGCCGCCTGAAAAGCTTATATAGTATATACTGTAAGGTAGAACAAATTAAGAACATATTAATGATATCAATGCCAAATTCTTCAATGTTAATTTCAGAATGTCATAAGACTGGGTGATGGTGCTAGCACATTCTAATTTCTAAATGTAATTGCCAAAGTTTTGAGGGATTGATCCATATTTGCATTGGTTCCTTAAGTTTGCTGTTTCTAAGTTATATACTTCCCACATAGGGTTCTCCTCTGATATATAAATTTTAAGAAATCGTGCATTTTAAATTTGACATGACAGATGAAAAGAAAAGATGTGCTATAGATAAAGTGTATGATGCACGTGCTTTGAGGGTTATTGTTGGAGATAAAGATGGAAAGTTACATGGCCAAGCAGTTCAGTGCTGCTATAATCTTCTCAACATTTTACACAGGTAAATTATTTCAGATCAGTTAATGAGTTGAGCCATTATGTGAGCAGTGGCAACACATGGAGTAGTTTATTTTGTTATATGGAAGTTGTTTCTTCTTCTAGATTAACAGCATACTGTAAAAATCAGAGACAACTTAGTGGTATGCATGCATGTATGTCTGACTGTCTGCACGACTTGATTAAGAAGTGGGTTGCATTGCTTTCACTTGGTGCAGGCTATGGTCCCCTATAGATGGTGAGTTTGATGACTACATTGTTAATCCTAAACCAAGTGGCTACCAGGTGAGACTTTGTGCTTTGATATTCCATTTGCATAATAAATACATACTTACACATGGCATTGCTTTTCTTACCTCCTTTTCTGATACTCTCTCAACCTCCGAATCAATTCTCCTTATCTCAGTCCCTGCACACTGCAGTACAAGGTCCTGACAACTCTCCTTTGGAAGTTCAAATAAGAACACAGGTATTATGTTTCCTCAAAACTTTATTAACATCTCTCTCTCGCTGGTTTATCGGTGTGGCTCTTTGTTTCCCCAAGAAATTGTTGATCTAGCTGAATAATATGGTGTTTTAGAGGATGCATGAGTGTGCTGAACATGGACTTGCTGCACATTGGCTTTTACAAAGAAGCTGAAAACAAGATGCCTGTGAAGGAAAGCATCAGTGATTCTGAGACAACTACATCCTCGTACTTGTCAACAGAAATACAAGATCAAGGTTCAGTTGAAGATGAAGTGTTTCATAAGTATAGTTCTTTAAAAGCAGGGCATCCTGTCCTTAGAGTAGAATCGGATAATTTGTTTGCTGCAGTAATTTTAAGGTAGTTAAAAATGAAATTATTACTTATTCTTCCTATATCAAAACTCATACTTTTCCTAAGATTTGCACAAATTTTATGTATCCAGTGTAGATAAAGATGGAAAAGAATTGCTTGTTGCTGTAAACGTTGGACTTGCAGCTTCTGAAGCAGTAGCTGATAGAAGATCTTCTAATCAAATAAAAAGATGGGAAGCTTATGCAAGACTGTATAAAAAGGTACCTTTTATTAGTAGCTGGTGATTTCTAAAATTGCTAAAAGAGCATTGAGTAAAAAATAAATGAGGAATTCTTTAATAATGTCCCAAACTCTCTCGTTTTGCATTCGAACTGCAAAGAGCTCTTTAACAGGGCTCATTAACCTGGTCTGTTAGGAAGTTAGGATAGCGGAATAATCCTTACACTCTTATCCAATAAAATTGTATGGTGCCCCAAGGTAGACAGTCAGTCTTACAGATTAATCACTGACAAAATGTAATAGTAGTAGTTCACTGGTTTGGTTAAAAAGGAGGCTCTGATTCAAGTAGTACTAAATAGTTCTATACTGTTTTCTCATTGAAAAATAGCTATGATACGTCTAAAGTTGTTTAGTTGATGCAACAGAAGAATCCAAAATATATTCTTCTATTAGTTTCTAGTAACTTGGAATTTTATTTTATGAATGCAGCCACATGTTATTTTAGAAGTAATCAACTGTTAAAGTTGAGTACATTTTATCTTATTTTTTCTAAGGTTTCCGAAATGGTCTCCACAGGTGTCTGATGAATGGTGGTGCCAACCAGGACATGGAGATTGGTGGACTTGCCTGGAAAGGTATACACTTTGTCGAGATGGCATGTACCAAAGGTCTGTTAAGCATCAAAATTTCCACAATCATTTTATCATGCTGGATTTTTACATTGAATGATAAAATGTTAAAAATTCAAACAACTGCAGCAAGACCAATTTCAGCGGCTACTTCCGACTTTCATCCAAGTCATTGAATTGACAGAAGAAGAGGAGAATCTCTACTGGAATATCATGTCTGCTGTATTTGAAGGCAAACCTGTCACTGTTGCTGTATCTAACTCAAGTTTCAAAGAGAAAGTGAACCCTATAGCTGCTGCAAATTCAACTCTAACAAATACTGGGATCAATAACAAAGGTACAGTAACTGCCACCTCATTACATAAACTAAATATCCTGAATTACTTTTGGATTTGTATTGACTATAGCTGCACTACACAAATCAATTGTCGCACCCAAGAGCCATATGAACAGATCTTATTCTTTATGCTAGTATGCACCTTAAGGATTCATTATTTCCCACACAATGTAAAGTTAAACCTTTCCTAAGCTAGTCCTTTACACAGGTGCATTTGCTGAGACAATGCTTCAGTGGGAGAAGCAGCTACGCTCTGAAGCGGGTATTCCTACAAAAGCACCAGTTCTGTTCTTCTTGGTGAAGTCGTCGTTGTTTGTTGGCCCATGGCGAGATAATGCGGCTAAGGACCCGGTAGCAGAGCTGCTGATGCTGCTAGAAGAGCAGGACATGAAGGAATATCCAGTCTCGGTAAATGGTCAAGTCGTGCTGCCGGTACCGAGCTAAAAGACGGTGATGTTGTTGAAAATTAGGTCTTAGATCTTAGAAGCATTTTCACGACATTTAGTAGTACATGTATATTTTGTGAAAAAAAAAAAATGTAGATATGTGGAAGTGAGCTGTTGATTCATAATGTCAGTTGTTGTTGGCCTTTGTTGTTGCTGTAAAGCTTTAGGGATGCCAATTGTACAGAGAGCATAATATACTGTTTCGATTAACCTTCTATAGCTCATTCAATTCAACTTGGATAAAGAGCCAAATAGCCGATTGTCTTTTCTTTTTTTTCTTTTTCTTTTTCAAAAAAAAGTAATGGCCTGTAAAGCTTCCATGGTAGAAAGTAGAACAGGTAAGATTGTGTCTAATGAGTGTAAGCGCTTTTTTGTGATTTTTGAGTTTTTGTAAGCGTGATTAAGAAAGAGATAAATGTAGGAAAAAAGAAAAGGAAAACAAAACCAAATTCTGACAACATAGATCATAACCATGTATTATATAAAAAAAAATAATGAACTATCTACTATCCCAGGATCATGTAGCATTCTGAAAACATTTATCATTAATGATCTGGATGATCAGCTTCAATTCGGTACCTGGGAGCTGGGATTTGAAAAACAGCTGACGAAGTGCTGTATGTATTGCACTGGGCCATATCAACAATGCTAGCCGAAGGCAAAACATTATTGAATCTGTCAAGAATTTATGTGTGGTTCTAGCTCCTTGTATAGTCCCATTAGTTTTGAACAGATTCTTCATGCTGATTTTTATTGTGAATTGGGTTTTAATTCAAAGAGTTATATTGACCGCAGCAGCTGTGACGCACCGACAAGAAAATCAACACCATTTAATAGCTTTGCAATGTACAATCCTAATTGAGCTAAAATTTCTACATGGCGTATTTTAACCTCAGTCTCTCCTGATAAAAGAATAAATGTCTCTTCATGTGATCGCAGGTCAGCATTTCTATTTTGTTCTACATCATTAAGAATATTATAATTAAATATGTGATAAGTATATATATTATGCAAATGATACTATTTTTGAACTTGTGTGTAAATGATTTACTATAATGTGGTTATATCGTGAGGCAATGTATGTTGTAACTTATAACTGTCCATCGTGTGGCAGTAAACAAGTGTTATTTAACATTATCAGTATTTGTGTTTAGGGATAACTGACAGCATCTGCAGTTTTTTCTTTGGGAGATAGTGTAATGAACCAATTCAGAACTTACATTTGATTCAATGCAATGTTAGCTCTATTGTTAGACTTTGTTACGCATTTAACGCATTCTGAAAGTTATGGTATAAATTTCCACAATTAGGTAACAAAATAAATGTAAATACAGTGATTAAAGCTTACTAAATAATATAGACATGAGATTTTGTTAGTGAAAATTTAAAAGATACAAAATCCACAACCTTTAGTGCTCTCACTATTTTGCAAATATGCAGTAGCTAATTCGAGATTTGACTTTTGTTAGCATTTTAGATTTATCATAAGATTTAACGGCTCTCAGTGTTAAACACTCTATTCTTATTAAATCCACAGCTCAATAAACAACAAATAATAAAGTGATAAGCTTTAAACAAATATAGACATTAGAGAGATTTAATGTGGAAAAATCAAAAGATAAATCATAACTATAAGACAAAAAACGCGGGATCTATAATATGTTTGGCAGGAGAAAAAGAGTCAAAATAAGTCCTCGTAACTTTACGCTGAAAAGTGATGGCTCTTTGTTTGGTAAAATAATTAGGCATGGGCCAATTTTGGTTTACGTTGACCACTATCTTAGTTGTTCGATTGTTAATAGTAAACAAGTGATATATAGAGAATAATAATTAATTTTTATAGCTCCAAAGTAGATAATCAAATCAAAAAGAATGCTTACAAAGTATAGAGAAACTTTTTGAGAAAAAAAAATTATACATTATAAGTATAAAGACTAAAATATTAATAACAACACATTTCTTAGAAGAAAAAATGTTAGTCCACTAGTCATACATCTAAATTAACAATAAAAATAACATATACAAATAAGACTAACACCTTTAAGAGAACATGCCAAAATACGCACCCTCCACCCGTTTTAAATGTGCAATTAAAACACATATAATTCATTTTGATGTAATTTAGAGTTATCCGCAAGCACTATTTGTTGCTTTCTTGGCAATTAGACTTCTAGATATAAGAACCTCTTTTTTCCTTAATGATATTAGAGAAAAATAATATATAATATTTTGTTCTTTGCTAAAACAAATAAAATAATTGAAGCTTACACTCTACTTGATTTGAAATATTGAATTCAAAGGAAAAAAGGGAGTAGGAAAAATATCCTCAGTAACGCTTTTTAAAAAGATGACGTGGTAAGATTAGAGGTCTAATCACCTTCTCGATAAAGTATCAGCTCTTGTGAACCTTCAGGTAATAGAGAGATAGAGATAGTAATAAGATTTCAATGAAATATGTACCGCAAATGCAACGTAAGCATTGGGTCGACCAATAGTAACATCCCTAACATACCAAACTGGCTGTTACTCACGTTGTAGGAGATGATAAGAGATAGAATCAGCATAAACATAAAATTAATATATATTATAGAATACTAATAAAACAAAGAACGATGTTATTTATAAAAAAGACATATGCAAATAGCTAAAACATATCTATCTATGGCATGCGGCACACCCTGAAGCACAACTATAATAAAGAGGTAAAAAGTTGTTGGTAGCTGCTCCATCAAAGCGGTATTGATTTCTCTATCCCGACATAGGATCCATATCTACCCCCGCAAAAAATTGAAATTCCTTAGGACCCAATATGGTGTTAGGGAATACGTTTTAGAAT
>VALG01010234.1:8771-80362 GCA_009835305.1 Ipomoea purpurea
TTTTATAGAAGGGAGACGAAGTCTGTGTTTTGTTAAACGTATCGGTCGATTATTATCTCTCGATGGTTTGTTTAGGTTTGTGGGTACGCTATGGTGGGCAATACGGATGGCACTAAAATATATTGTTGTGGTGTTGGCGAGCCTTATCTATTGTTGTATTAGAGTTTAGAGTATGATGGAAGAGTTTGGTGGACTAATATACATTAGCATGTTTTAGTTTTTTCATGATTATTTTGAGATTGGTGTTCTTATTCATCAATTTGGAAATAATAGTTGTAATTATCTGACTCGAGACTTTATTGGGTTAGAATTAATCTCCATCTTGATAATTGTTGAAGTTTGTTAATTAATTGTGTGATGCATACTTTATAGTTTTTTAAATGTCGAATCAGGTACAAGCGCTCTTGATTTGTTTAGAACTAATCACATTTAGTTTAGCTAGATTTTTTCTTTGTGCGACAAATGGTTTGTATGGAATTATTAGCTTAGAGAGAGGGAGGGAGAGATAGGGATAAAATGGATTATGGTTATATGTTTTGGGCGTCTATTTTCAGGTTCGCGTGGACTCTAGTGCCTCACAAGGCTATACTTTGCGGTCCATAATTTTTTTGTTTAGTTCTTTGTGTGGGTTGGTCCGCATTTGGTGAGAAAAAAAGAAAAATCAACTCTATTTAGCATAGCTCGACCTCATTACTTGCTTCTTTTGCTCTTTCGTCTCACATGTAGCGTGTCCTAGCTCATCACTCAGTTTGCTTCTCGTCATGATAAACATATAATCATATATAAAAAATAAAAAATA
The DNA here is from genome assembly GCA_009835305.1 of Ipomoea purpurea. Taxonomy (NCBI): domain Eukaryota; kingdom Viridiplantae; phylum Streptophyta; class Magnoliopsida; order Solanales; family Convolvulaceae; genus Ipomoea; species Ipomoea purpurea. The sequence continues at coordinate 9,571 of VALG01010234.1, forward strand.
TATATTGTGGATGGTTTGGGATATATAAAATATACTATAAGAATCTGAAAAATAAAATCATAACTAGAAATGTGGTAATTGGTTCCTTATGGTTTGTTTGAGTTTGGGTTTTTGTCTCATTTTGTTTTGTACAGTGATCAGAAAAGAGAGTTGGGAGGGTAAGGAGATATTAATAACAATTGTGTAGGTATAATATATGAAGAACAGAGAGAGAGTTGACTTAACCAATGAATAGTATGTAATGGGTAGAAATAAAAATATATTTGATTATGTTTTACTCTATTCTTAGCTTGCAATATTTTGTTAATGTCACAATTATATATATATATATTTTTGTTTGTTTGGTTTATTTATATATTGGGGTATAGTAAGTTGGGCCAGCTCTCTTTTCCATTACTCACATATTGATTTTTTTTTTTTTTTTTTCTTATTTTCAAAAGCAATTAGGCTGATAGTCACCTAAAGATTAAGGTTCTCGGGTAAAATAAGGTATATTCGCACCACTTTCCAGGAAGTCGTCACCGTTTTTTTGAATAGTTTTAGTTAATTCTTTTGTTCTTAGGAACGGTGAATCACCAACCCATCAGTTGTGTTGGAGGTCCTGTGCCTTGGATCCCAAACCCTAAAAGGTGTTTGCGAGACTGGCGCCTGTTGTGGCATATCTGGTGTGACAGAGGAGAGTCTGCGTTTAACCTCTTTTGTTCTTCTATGACTTTTTGGGAGGTGTCAACCTGAATAGTGGTCATGTATTGATTTTTTTTTTGGGTAGGTTAGTTGTGGAGTGTTTTTTGTTTTATTTAGTATAAAGATATACGCATGGACGGAATAGTACAAAGTCCTACGTCAGCGCTTGATCCCCATCCTGTTCTGTGAGACTTTGTGTTACGTCAACTCTTATCTTTACTCTTGTGAATGTATACTTGTGCCTATATTTTTGGTTCATGTATTTAATGATTTGTATTTTTCTCGACTGGTCATCTTATTGTTGATTTTTTTATGGTGTGTGATTGTAGTCATTTGTTTTAGAGTCAATGAATCCTAGAGTAAATGTAGTTATTATATCACATTTAGTTTCCCTGCTTTTTTTTAGATGTTTAGTCTGCGTCGTGGTTTCATTTTATTCTTTGTAAATCATTCCTTTTTGAGGGTGTTAGTTGTTGAGGACTCCGCCGTATTGACACTTCTAAGAGCGTTGGGGTGAAATATCACATGTGTGGGATCGGCGAGATGGGGGTACTACCTGAGGGGGGTGTTTAGTATCCTTCTTGTCAGTGATCCATATATGAGGTCAGTCAAGTTTTCAAAAAAATTCTTTTGAATATTTCTCTCCAATTATTAATATATTATAAAAAATTGACGATTTTAGTCCATTAAATTGTGTCTAAATTGTAGATTCATCAGTTCATAAAATATTGCTCTATACAACTTTTTACCTTTTTGGAAGAACTTTTTACCTTTAATTATGTTGAAAGTGATTGTTTCAATCCATTACTTGTAAATATTGTTGAAATTAAAATTTAATTTTGATTTGCTAAATTATTAGAGGACAAATTGGTATTGTGTAGAAAAATTTCAAGTATAACAAATAAGCTTTTCACATTCATATATGTGACTAGGGCCCTGTTTGGTAAAATAGTTAGTTTTAGGTCAATTTTGACTTATTTGACCACTATTAGCTCTTTGACTTGGTTAAAAAAAATCAATATAAGTGTTTGGTTAATTAGATTTTTGTAATCCAAAATGCTAAAATTTAAAAAGCTACTCAAAGCACTTTTTCAATGTAGCTTTTTGAGAAAAGAAAATTGTACCAAACCAACTAAACAAACTAATTTATTAAATACGCTTTTACAATCCAGCTAATGTTATCCATCTATCCTGTTATAAACAATTTAATTAACCCAGTTAGCCTTACAACAAACATCCATTTATCAAACAATGGCCTATACTAATTTCCGCAAAACCTAAGCTGAAAACTGAAAGCTAATAAGTAGAAGCCTGAAAGCTGAAGAGTTGTTAACCTAACTGATTATACTTAAAGTGTTTTGATAAAATTAGTGTTTTGATAAGGCTAATAAAGTAAAAAGCTTAAATGACATTTTCATATTAAAAAAAAAAAAAAAAAAAAAGTTTTAAATTTAAGGAAAGGGGTCAAAAATAGGGCCATCGAACTTTAACTAAAAGTAATTAAAGGGCCCCTAAAACTTTTTAAAGGTGGCAATTACACCCCATCACAATTCATTTAGGTGCAATGAAGCCAAAAACAAGTAATGACCTGTATCACAGGTCATTAGGGTTCAGGCCACCTTCCGGTGAAATTTCTGGCAAAAAAAAAAAAAAAGGTGACGGCAAAATTTTCGGCAAAAAAGTGACCGTCGGCACCGTTGTCAATCGCCGGTCACTTTTTTTTTTTGCCGAAAGGTGGCCTGAACCCCTAATGTGGAGCATTTGACTCTTTGTTGTTTAGTAGGTTAGAATCTTAGTGTATTTTTTATTTTTATTTTTTAAAAAAATGTTTAAATTTTGTTAAGACTTGATAATTATAAACTGCGGAGTATTTAATACGTTAATAGTTAATACTTAAATATTAAATATTAACCTAAAAAAATATTTAGAGTTTGGAACAATTTATAGTATTAACTACTAAATTTAAAAATATTTTGAGTAAACCGAATATCCCAGTTGATGACTCTCTCATTTAATGCCGCCTAGACCACCATTTATAAGTATCGATACGCTAGACGACCCGATTAACACTCCTAAATTTAAATGAGTGTGCTTAAGCGGATTTTTGCAAACACTATAACATTATCCATTAGCAAATTGTACCCAGTCAATCAAACTCTGGCTTTTCTTGTATCTACTGTGGCAGCTTTTCTTCCATTTTCTGCTCTAGTGGAATCTTAAACCAAATTACGGAGTAGTATGATTCCGCCTTCATCCACTTCCCCTATCAACAGAGAAGAAAACTCACCTAATGTATTGATTTACAATGAATAAGAGTATTTTCAATAGCAATGACTCTTTTTGTGGGGTTTTAGGTGTCAATTAAGAGGGGGAGGAAAAGAGAATAGGAAAAAGAGAAAAATAAAAAAAAAATAAAAAAGTAAGAGAATAGGAAAAAGAGAAAAATAAAAATAAAAATAAAAAAGTAGGTCTTACGCGAAGGAAAAAAAAAAAAAACAAAAACAAAGTTCCGAACGCGCCAGCAAGTGCATGCACTGCACGCGCCCGGCTGAGAGCGATCAATGCAAGCCACGCATGCCTGTAGAGCCTCCTCTTTTTACCTTTTCTCTCTCCTGGCGAGCCCACAAAAAATCAATCTTGCAGGAGCACCTAACTCTTCTCTCTAAGTGTTTAGTGAAGCCATCTCCAATATTCAATATTCATTGTGTGCATTATAGAATAGAGTAAATAGTCTTCAATTTTAAACATTTATTTTAAATTTCCCTTAGAGAGAAGACTATTTACTCTATTCTATAATGCACACAATGAATATTGAATAGTTGTATATTAACTTCCAAAATTAATTTAGCTATATACACTCTTTTGGTGAATGTGTACATCTACAAATGCACATTACACATTTGGGCAAAAGTGTTTTTTCCTACTTACACATTTCAGTCATGATCCTTGTTCTCTATCAGCCAGAATTCAACTTCAATGGAAAATTTGTTTTCAATGCCAAGCATACTATGATTCTGCATTGATAACTGATAAGTACTTCTTCAGCTATCGTTGTGATGGAAGAATGAATAATAAATATCAAAGAAAATGAATGTCGTAGAATTCATCCCCATTCGCGGTTTCAATTTTCTGGTGCAAGGCCAAAAGCTGTAGCACTCGATAGATATCCTTTGAAAATGGCTTTGAATTATCACCAGAAACAAATTCTTGAACCACACTGTTTACCTCAATGAGACTGCAGCCTGGCATTTTCTTCATGTTCTTACTCCTTATAAATCTCCTCATTGCCGATACACAATCCCACTTTCCCATATCTGCATAGATGTTTGCAAGAAGAACATAGTTACCCAGTATCGTCAGGTTCAAGTTCAAATAGATGCTCCACTGCAACGACTGCAGTTTCAAGATTTCGATGAGTTCTGCAAGAACTCAACAGAGAACCCCATATTGCAGAGTCTGCCTTCATCGGCATGCTCCTTATGATTTCAAGAGCACGGTTGAGGTTCCCTGCACGTGCAAGAAGATCAACAAGACAACCATAATGTTGGACATCAGGGCTTATCTTATAATCGTCTCTCATAGAATCAAAGTACCTCAAACCCTCATCCACAAGATTAGCATGTCCACAAGCTGATAATAGACCAACAAATGTGATCTCATTCGGTTTAACATTGGTGTTTTCCATTTCTTTGAATAACCTAATGGCATCGTGAGCTCTTCCATGATTTGGCTAGACCCCCAATCATCGTACTCCAAGAGATCACATCCCTATCAGACATCTGATTAAACACCTGCCAAGCTTGGTTCACATTACCACACTTTGAATACATTTCCATCAGTGCATTGCATACACAAGTCCTCCTCAATAACCCATTTTTAGCTGCATAAAAGTGAATCCATTCTCCTACCTCTAGTGCCCCCAGGTGTGCACAAGCTGGCAAAACTGCAACTAAACTGATCCAATCGGGTTTCACCCCAGCCATCTGCATTCTCCTGAAAACATCTAATGCATCCCCATAACACCCGATTTTCGTGTAACCAGAAATCATAGTTGTCCAAGAAACAATATTCTTGTCAGGCATATCTTCAAATAAGGTTCTTGCCCTTCTAGCTTTACCCAACTTTATGTACCCAGAAATAAGACTATTCCAAGAAATCACATCTCTCATAGCCATTTCCTCAAACAGCTTATGTGCTTCACTTATTTCCTCACACTTAACATACATATTTAGCAATGAGTTTTCTATCACATTATTGGACTCCAACCCAAATTTACATACATGCCCATGAAATTGTTTACCCAAATCTACGCTTAAAAGGCCTCCAGAAGACCTAATAACAAATGGATACGTATATGAATCAGGAAAAAATGGGCTCTTCACATTTGAGTTGTCTCATCATCATTGTATACACATCTATGCAGGATACATACATATGCTTCTGTGTGTAGGCTCTGATCATAGAATTGAACAAATATATGTTTGGCTCTTCAACATGCTTGAATAGCAAACTAGCATATTCTATAGCCCCAATTTTATCACAAAAATCTATCATTTTTTGCCACTAAGAAATTGCTTTGTGTTAATGAAAACTTAACCACTTGGGAATGTATTTTCTTCATGTGGGCCATGTTCTTACAATTTCTCAAAATGGGCATCAACATATCTTCTAACCCTTGATTGTCAAGACTCCAATTTTTGTGGCCATTATTTACTTCACTAATCTTTGAGGAACTCTACTTCTCTTTAGTCAGTGATGTGGGTAGTACACCAGCAAAATACCCTAAATTATCATATCTCATGATCTATACTCACATTAGACATACACGATATTTGCATGTGCAGCCAGAGAGAGATGGAGGAAACTTCTCTGAGCCGGAGTAGTAGAATCCACCATCTGCGAACATCATTGTTCAGCCGCAAGCTGACCCCGTACAGATTGTAGTTCCTGTAAATGCAATTAATGCATTACAAGTCAGAACCATCAACCACAACATTTATTTCCAGTAGCATTAGCTTTATAACAACATGATAATTCTGACCTTGAACTAACAGGAAAGAGAATAATTGAAAAAATTTTGGATAACAAAAAATCTAGCTCCTGCTGATATGGGAGGCAATAATAAACACCCAATCTGCACTTCTACAAAATTGTAGAGCCTGCTGGTTCATTCTGGCAGACTCTAGAATGAGGAACCATATTCAGTTCAAATTGTGGCAGGCCAGCAGTAGTTACCTTGTATAGGTCGGTGTTGCGAGTCTCCGCATCTGCTAACTCTTGCTTCAACCTTTTTCAGCTGCATAGCACAGTCACCTCAAATCCTAAGGGGAGCAAGGGGAAAAAAATTAGATGTTTAAATAAATTATGCAGTTGCAAAAAAAAAAAAAAAAAAAGTAGGAATGAAATAGAGATGTGAGAAGATCAAATGATAGCAACATCAAACAGAATCAACAGACTTCTATATATGGAGAATTCTCACAACAAAAGCAGACTACTGTTTAAAGAAATATATGGACATGGTGAGAATTGGATTGTAGTAGAAACTCTACAATGAACATTAATAACAAAAGCTGTATGAGAGGTGATATGATTATACTTTCCCTCAAGCAAAGGTGATAGTGGAGCGATTGTCAAGATAATATGGCATCCAAACTTCAGCTCTATTCACACATTCACTATACTAAAGCTAATGAATTGTGTACCCTACACAGAAGCAGTTAGCCTCACCTCTGTAGATACATTTTATGTCTATAACTATTCACCATATATATAGTACATATTCTCATCTGTTTCTTACCAAGACAGGATATCCATAGCTTCAAATGAGTTCAGAAACACAGCATCGTAAATTCGTAGCTGCAACAGCACATAAAAACCATTAAATAATAAAGTTACTTAACAAGACATTAGCTCAATTCAATTTGATAGATAGATGAGTATATAGAAATCAAGCAGATCGATTTCATGTAGTCTAAAATTAAATTCACAGAAGAATGTTTCTCATTTCTGCAATGGTACATACGGTGTTCAACAAAAGAAAACAAGAAACAATCAATGCACTAGTCTTTAGTTCAAAAACACAAAACTATCAAATGTTAGTAAAAAAACAAGGCAGATCGAGACATACTTTAGCCAGTCTACTTTCAGACTTCCATTAGTATCTATGGTACTGACAGAATTCCTTCGTTTCTCCATACAGAACTCAAAGGACCATCTTCAAGTGCGAGCACCTAGATTAGAGATAAACATACAAATATATATTAGTTAAGACCATTAGAGATACATATATTGCAAATTTATTCACCCAACTTTGTATGCAAATTAAAACTACCTGGAATTCATGGCCAATCTCCTTCAATGATAATGCAAAAAATCATATCTTATATGGATCAACTATAAGTGTGTAAAAACCTACATATATACAGAACAGAGCAGAATATAAAATGAAAATAATTAGGATCAATTAGCTAGGATGCAAGAATTAAAAGTGAAGAATGAAGAAAAATGATGTGCAGTGATTAAATTAACTGACCAAAACCAAGTTTGAGTTTCACAGAGCGGGAGTGTGTAGAATCGTATGGGAACCGTTCCTGCATTCCCGATCCAACCTACGCCTCCACAGTCTACGAAGACTCGTTCGAATCTCCGCTCTAATTCGCTCCAATGGCCTATTTTTTCGCGCAAATCCCAGTTGGCGAGCAGCTGTGGGACGCGATGGACGGCGGCTGTGCGAGCGGTGGACTGGTGGACCAGTGGGGGAGTGGGGCTGTGGAGTGCGAGCTGAGGCTGCTGTGGAGTGCTAGGTTTATTTTGTTTGTTAGATTATCGACGATGGCGCTTTAATTTCTTTCAGATCTGAAATTTTATTTTTTAAAAAATATATATATAAAAGATACGACGAATCCTTGAAAACAAATAATAATAATAAACAAGAATTAAATACGATGTCAGTTATTCATTTTAACGACGTCATATATATTTTTTTTTTTTTTTTTTTATAGACCTACAACGTCATATTTCCGACGTTAAAAGTGATTTCTCTAGTAGCGCGATCTATTTGACCCTTTTTGTCAAAATTTTATGGACTTTTGGAAAAGTTCTCTTCATGGGCTAGGCTGAAGCATACTAAAAATTTCTCCCTTAGGCCAAATATTGTAGACAAATGCTATATTGGAAAGTTTGGCCCCCAAGCTGTACATTTAGCATGATTGGAAAAAAAATTATAGAATCAGTGTACTCCCTGTCATAGTGTCATGGGAGGTCTTGCAAATCATGGAAGAGCTCACAATGCCATTGGATTGGCTCAAAGAAATGGAAAAGACCAATGTTAAACCAAATGAGATCACATTATCAACTTGTAGACATGAGGTTATAGAGCTGGGCCACCCTGGCCCGGCCGGATTTGCACCAAAACAGGCCGGGCAGGTCGTTTTCTAAACAGGTTGGGATTATGAAACCCAACTTGTTGTCTGGCGGGTTAATGGGCCAGTCCTCCAGCCCATACTATTTTTTTAAAAACATTTATTAAAATTAACAAATACACAAAATTAGCAATTGTTATATTATAGACCGCGGTGCATAATCGATTATGTACGCGGACCCCATATACGGCGTCGTTGTCTTTAAGTAAAGAAACGTTCCACCGTTAGAGTTAACAGAGTCCGTTGTTTGGTGTATTAAACGCCAACTGACACTACAGTATATCCAAACCGACACTGCAGTTATATCAAAATGATACTGTAGTATATAGTGAAATGAAACTGCAGTGTATATAAAAATGAAACTGAATAACATTTCACATACTTGAGTGTATATTGTACAATGAAGCTGTATTATATAAAAATGATCATGTAGTTGTGTTTTAAATAGAAACTATATTGTATATAAAATAAATAAATAACATTTTCACATAATTTGAGTTCTATAAATATCGAATGATAACTATTAATTATATTAAAATGAAACTGTAGTTGTGTTTAAAGCTGAAACTGCAGTGTATACAAAATGGACACTGAATAAATAGGAGTTTACTTTTTGCAAAAGGGTGCGGAAACGGGCCGGAATAAACACTGTAATTGTCATTTTAAAAAAAAGACGTGCGGCTGCCATAATCATTATGCACCGCGATTGCATAATATAAATTTGCCCCAAAATTAGTCAATTACACTTACAAAATTGCACAATTCCTGACCCAACCAGGTTTACCAAAACGGGCCGGGCAGACCGTTTTTCTAAACAGGTTGGGACTATAAACCCAACCTGTCGTTGGCGGCCTAACGAGTCAGCCCTCCAGCTCGTACTATTTTTTTCAAATCATGTCTTAAAATTAACAAATACGCAAAACTAGTCAACTTTTTTTTCACTTACAAATTGCAACCGGCGACTAATGTGCTTTAAGGGTACCCGGGTTTGACTTCTATTTGGAAGGTTGCTGAGTTCGAGCTCTCAGTGGGAAGGCGTATTTGGCTCTTTGTGTTCAGTAGCGTTGAGATATGAACAGATACTACAATGTAATAGAGCTAGCTAGCATTAAAAAAAAAAACACTTACAAATTGCACAATTTGTAGCTTATGCTAATTAATTACAATAATTAAATATGATTTATACAATTATCAAACAAAATTGTAGTTAAGTACATTAAATTTTACACAATTAAACAAAAGTTACTAAATTTAAGTACATAAAAATTTTAAAAATTGTTCCAATTCTTCAAGTTCAAACACAAAATTCAACATCAAATTTCAAAGTTTCCAACAGAATAGTGACAATACTCAACAATCAACAATCAAAGTTCAGTTTTCAATCGGACCAAAAGTCCAAAACAAGCCAAACACTAAAAACATAATTTAAAAGTTTATACAGATGCTCACAGAGTCACAGACTCACAGTAAGCAGTAAGCACTAAGCATGTAAGACACTAATCACATTATCACTAACATAGTAACATTTTAACAACAAATCAGTTACTCAACAACAATAATAATAAGTAACAAATTACTAAATACTTACTAAATATTGTTTAGTGTTTACCTAGAGCTAGAGCTAGAGCTACTGCCGGTCTGCCGAATGGAGAAGGGAGAAGGGAGACCGGAGACGCCAAGAAGGGAGAATAGAGAAGGGAGACCGGAGCACCTACTGTCGAATGCCGAGTACGGAGTAAGGAGAGAAGGGAGAAAGGAGACTTGGGCTTGCGCCGCTCGCCGTAGCCGAGTTCGAGTACCGTCGCCAAGTACGTCACAGCGGATTTAGGGCACAAACGCAGTACGCAGAGTGCAGACGGAGAGTTAGGAGAAAATAATTTGAATTTCATGGAAATGAGATATAAGAAAATAAAATAAGAATTTAAATTACATTATTTGTTAGATAATAATAAAAATATATAGGAATTGAAAGGAAAAAATTAAAATGTTCTTTGGTAAGAGTAATAATACAATAATCATCATCAAAGATAATGTTATAACTTTTTTTTCTTCTTTTCTATTCATTACAAAATTGGAATTCATAGGATGAGCTGTATGAATTTCAATCCTACAAATAGAGAAATTTACAATTCTATAAAATTGTAATTGCATCTAATCAAAGAATGTAATTGTGCTTAAATGTCTTGTTAGAAAATTAGGAGTTTTTAGTTATAGACTTTTATTCTTTGGCAAAAATTTGTGTTATCCGTGAGACGGGTCGGATCTTTGATTAATGTGATCAAAGATTCAATTCATTAATCAAAAGTTCAGTCTCACACAAGTGTTACTCTTATTCTTTTAGGCTTTACTATAAAAATTGTTTCCATTATTTGGTTAGTAGAAAAGAAACTATTGGGAATATTGACTCCGTTATTTGGTTGGGTTAGAATGGTAAAGACTAAAATATAACTACACAATGATAATGATAATACAAGTAATAAGGACAAATTTGTCCAATCATGTGATACTTTATTTCCAACTTTCATAAAAAAATAAAATATCACACCGTCGTCTTGAAAAACTTTTTCCTCAAAAATAAAAATAAAAAAATCCTGTAGAAAAAGTTTTCCATGAACCAACAGATGGAAATGTCTTCTTTTTTTTTTTTTTCTCAAATTTAAGGAAAACTTTTGTTAACCTCAACAATTAACATGCTTGAAACTACCGAGACTATGTGGTCTAATAGTACCCGAGTTGGACTTCCATTTGGAAGGTTGTGAGTTTAAGCCTCAATGGAGGCGTTATTGGTTCTTTGTGTTTCAGTAGCTTGAAAAAGTATATGAACAGATACTATAATGTAATAGAGCCAGTAACATTCAAAAAACAAAAAACATGCTTGAAACTGGCCTCAAGCAACCATTAACTATATAAATTTCAAACATTTAGTTTATATTACAAATGTAATTGCAATTTATGTGTGGGTGTGAGAATGTATTAAAGTGATTTTGTGTTCATAGTGTTTGTCAAAGTTACTATTCCAACTGTCATCAATACCATCAAAGCTAGAAGATGAAGTGAATAGTACTTCCTCAGCCATCTGAATGATATTCTCAATCTCCCTCACCACCTCCCCCCATTGAAGGTCTCTCTGCTGCAGATTCTCGTACACAACTCATGGCCAAGTTGATAAACTTCTGCAGGCCCTTAAGGTTTGTACAAGGTGTGAGAATCACATCTATCACCTGATCAACTTTTCTGCTACTGCTATGATCATCCATTGCTTCAGACACCACTTTCACTATATGGTTTCCTCGTTCGAATAGGAGGTTTTGCAGTTATGAGCTCCAACAGGACCACTCGAAGCTGTATACAATCGCTTCTATCTGTTAGCTGCTGAGTCATGTAGTATTCAGGGTCGAGGTATCCCTATACACATACACGGAATTCAAAAATGTGAATCATCTGAAGCATATTTTAACTAGGGAGTGCATATATAATGTTATTTGTAAAGTTTTTTGTGGATGGTTATGTTATGCTCACAAATGTGCCTTTGACTTGAGTGCTGACATGGCCCTTGTCAGTATCTCCCAAAAGTTTTGAAATGCCAAAGTCTGCAACTTCAGCATTCAAATTATCATCCAACAAAATGTTACTGGACTTAACATCTCGGTGTATGATAGGCGGATCAGCGAGCTCGTGTAAATAAGCCAACCCTCTGGCAGCATCAAGGGCTATTTTCAGTCTCCTCATCCAATTTAATTGAAAACCAGACTTTCCTGTATGCACATTATCACACACTTTTTAGTATAAGCACCACTTAGCACTTATGATTCTCTTGAAATTACAGACAGATGCAATGTTCAAGTACATTAAAGAATCAGAAAATTGATTTACCTGAAAGGCTTTCCCTTAGAGTACCATTTGGAATGTACTCATAAACAAGCATTTGTTCACCTTGATCATAACAAAACCCCACAAGGTTGACTACATTCTTATGATGAATTCTGGACAGAAGCTCAATTTCTGTTTTGAACTCTAATGCTCCCTGCAATGATCCCTGCTGAGCTCGTTTGATGGCAACTAACTCCCCTGGGGCAAGAAGTCCTCTATAGACCTGTCAATGATACACATGAGTTTGAACACACACACACACACACATATATATATATAGGGCCTGGTTCTGGTGCGGCAGCCTACCTAGGTAACAGTGCAGCCAGATCTAGTTCATTGGATGAGCTCAGATCAACGGCGGAAAATCAATAAAACGGAAAAAAAATGCAGTGGCAATTTGATAATTCCTTGTAATGGCTGGTGCATTTAGATATGCTTGATGGTGCTTTGAGTCCAAATGTAGCGCCAAGCATTTCCATGTGCACCACAAACTAGCACTTTGTGGTGCACCACATACAAGCACTAAACGCACCACATAAATATACTTGGTGCAAGAAATTACAAGAATGTCACAGCATTTTTTCCTATTTTCATTGATTTTCAACCATTGATCTGAGCTCATCCAGTGGACTAGATCTATCTTCACCATCACACCTGGAGGGGCTGCCGTATTTGATTCAAAATCTATATATATATATTCAGCTTAAAATTATATAGTAACTCACAGAATGTCAATAATCGAGTTACAATGCATTAGAATGCCTTTGTTTACTTCAATCATAACTAAGGACTTGTATATATAGGAAAGCAGAGATAACATTAAATTAGTGAAGAAACATTATAACTAAATATGTATGTCAGGATTCCTCGCAAAGAAGGACAAAATCAAGAAAAGCAATCTGTATATATAGCTGACCAGGGTTAAGGCTTGGAATAGTGAGCATTTGCAGTACCTTCCCATAACCCCCATATCCAATGCAATTGGTATCTGAAAAGTTGTCTGTACATTTCCGTATCATTTCAAATGAGAACCACCTTACTCCTTTAAGTTGTAGGCTACCACTCTTATCACCACCCCAAGAGGCTACATGAATGTATGTTGTAGACATGTTAAAATAAAGATGAAGATCCAAAAATATACAAGCTAGAGAGTAAGTCTTCCTTGATTGAGAATTAATCTTTACCAAAAGGGTCGCTCTTTTTAGTAGCTCTTTTTGCCCTTGACCTCTGGAGAAAAGCATAGATTGCAGAACATACAATTAACAGGAACAAAACAGAAGCGGCTACTGAGACTCCAACAATGATGCCGGTATGTGACGACTTGTTCACTCCTGTTATAAGGGAAAGTAAATTTCAGATTCAAGTAAACTACAAATATTACAATGTGGCTCTGGTATTTGTCTATTACCTCCAAAACAGCAATAATCATCAGCAATATACAAGTATGGTCCATATTGTTGAAGCGGGAAATCTTGATAGTTTAACAGGAAACCGATATCCGAAACTTCAGTTCTGTTGAAAGTATCTTTCCTAAAAGGACAGACTTTCACTCTGAACTGGAGGTATGAATAAACATCAATGGTTGGATCAGTAACACAAACTGAATCCACAGGTAATTCACTGGATAGGAATGCAGACATCAAAGAGTCATCAAGGGTTGTATAATAAGTCCAGTTCTCAAAGTTTGAGAAGGAATAGGAAAAGAAGTGCAGAGTTCCAGTTTGAGGATATGAACACATGCAAGTAGGACTTCGTGTTTTGTCTGAATCACAATCTTGGGCAGCAGAACAGGAATTTAGTGACAACAATGGATTGTTGTTCTTCTGGATAAAACAATATTTCTCTGTTGCTTTATTTCCCCTGCAAATGGGATTCCCACTAAGCCTGCAAGAAGTAAATAGATATTACCTTCCAAGGAAATGAAAATGAAGTCGGGTATTATAAAGCAAAGGTTTACAATATGGTAAGCAATACTGAATATTGATCAACCTGAAAACTATAATTTAATTTGTTGGTAAAATGTGAAAAGATCAGCAAGCTATTTAATATTCTTTCTTACATTATCTCCATATTATATCCAGTTTCCTGTTTAAAATCTGAGATGAAATTATTTTGCAAATCAAGGGTCAAATTTTTGTTGTAGTTGCTGCCTATGTCCAATGTTCCATAAAGATTGTTGTTGGATAATACTCTGTTAAAAATAACAAATATGTCAGATTCCCGAATAATCACCCAATAAATCATTGCTTTTCACAGAGACATATATCTCAATTCTCAAAAATGAAATTCTTTTTTCTTAACAAAAATGATACTTACATTGTCTCCAATTGAGGAAGGCTTAAGACATCAGGTGGGATTGACCCTTTAAGATTTGTGTTCACCATGTATCTGTCATATTGCATTTAAAAAATACATCTTACAATTCACAAAAGAGGATTGCAGCCACATATATCTAGCCAATTTACAAGTAGTACAAAAACGTACACAATATTTGATTAAAAAATGCAAAGGGTATGAAACTTTGTTACTTCATCCAAATCTACATTGAACATGGGTATGTTCAATCAATATTGCACACTTCATCTGGATGAGGATTACATACTGAATTTTAGTTGGATAAGACCTATAACTTCAGCTTTTTATCTTCTTTTTTTTTTTTTTCATTAAAGAAAGGGGTACAAGCAAAAAAAAGATCATATATTGAATATCTGCGGTATGCCTAATTAACATGTTACAAAAATCCCGCCTAGGCACCGATTAATCGGCGCCGGCCGACCGCCTAGCGTATCACCATAATCGGTGGTCTAGGCGGCCGACTAGGCCGACTAGGTCGCCTAGTCAGTCGATTAGCTATTGTTCCCTTCTTTTTTAAATGGGTTATTTCACACAAAACGACATCGTTTTGAGTGAAATAATCCTAAATTGTTCAAACTCTAGATGTTTTTTAGGTTAATATTTAATATTTTAGTATTAACTATTAAAGTATTAAATAGTTTATAATTATCAAGTCTTAAAAAAATTTTAAAATTTAAACAAATTTTAAAAAAATAAAAAATACATGGGCGCCTAGGCGCCCGATTAATCGCCACCTAGCCACCCTAGGCATTAGGCGTCCGAGGAGCGCCTAGCGATTTTTTCAACTATGCTAATTAATGATTTGAAAAGAAAGAGCAAAAGAGAGTATTTTTCATGTCACACACACTGCTGACAGAGAGACTACATTGTCGTTAACGACAGAAGGCTTAAAAACCATGGTGGAACCTCTGAGGCGTTAAAACTATTATTGCTCAGTTCCCTGCAAAATCAGCGAAGCAAACTGGTTTAGAGAATAATATCTAGTTGCATTAACACATACAAACAGGGAAGCATTTTCTTTAGCCTCTATTTTCATAAGCATTTTTTAAATAAAAAATTCTGTTTTACAAATGATGCTGCAAAATTGAGAGTTGGAAGACCAAACAACTTACAAATAGTAAAGGTTATTCATCCCTGTTAGGTTGGGAGTAGGTCCTGTCAGAATGTTATTAGACAAGTACCTGGAAAAAAAAAAGGAACAAAAACCAAAGGAAACAAAGAAACATAATTACATGTTACCAAAAATAAGATTAAATGCAAATAAATCCATAATTTTCTCCTCAATGTGCTTACAGCTCATGTAAATTCATAAGGTTGTTAAGGTTGTCCGGAATAGATCCATTTAGTAAATTTGAATCCAGTCTTCTGTTTTGAACAAACCATTCAGAGGACAATAATGTCAAAAGCTGAGGAGAACATACACAAGTATAGCATTTGCAGCTAAGGCAGAGATACTCACAAAACTTCTAAAGTCTGCACAAGTCCTAGAGTTTGAGGTATTTCACCACTCAGTTGATTGTGATCAAGAATCCTACTCATGACAAAAGAGCAACATTCTTCATGATAGTGCTACACACACACACACACACACATGTATGTATCCTCAATCAAAATGCATTCATAAACACTCCAATACTCACATTCAAGTTGGATGTAACAAAAACCATATATAGTTTTGAGAACATATATAAAATAATGTCTTGCTTATCTGGCACATATACTTACACATGTTTTAGCATCACTAAAAGATTGAAGAGTTTTGAAGGGATGGTGCCAGAGAGCTTATT
The DNA here is from genome assembly GCA_009835305.1 of Ipomoea purpurea. Lineage (NCBI taxonomy): Eukaryota > Viridiplantae > Streptophyta > Magnoliopsida > Solanales > Convolvulaceae > Ipomoea > Ipomoea purpurea. Next base: position 25,688 of record VALG01010234.1, read on the forward strand.
CTTGGCTAAATGGCTGCATGAGAAGTATAGCCAACCTTAATATAATTACTACTAAGATAAGAGGAAGACAAAAGACCTTATTATATCATAAAGTTTTTGAAGAGATGACTTACAAGTGTTCAAGACTGAATAACTGGTCCAAACCAGGTTGCATGTCATTAGAGACTGGGATAGTACCAGTAAGTTCATTATCGCTCAAATCTAACCATGAAAGCGTAGACAAGTTGCCTATTGAATGTGGGATTGACCCATTGAAGCTGTTAGAAGCCAGAGATCTGCACAAAGGCAGTAAAAATTAAATAAATAAATAAATTTTCAGAAAGTTAAATGAGAATAGGGTTCAAGAAAACTACAGTATTAAACATGTAAATCATTTTAAAACTCAATGAAAAGCATAATGAAACATGTGATCCCAATACTTAGTAGTGTTGGAGAAAATGAAAGGATCCTTTGAACTAATATTCAATTAAGAAGTAAGAACCCCATACTCATAAACTTTGAGCTAAAATATTGCATTAAAATACTTCAAAATTATATTGATATTCTTACAAATAAACCAGCCGCTGCAGAGATCCAATTGAATCTGGAATTGGACCAAAGAAACTGCAACCAACTAACATTCTGCGTTAAAAAGCAAGAGAACTATTACTTCATACTTCATATCAATTGTAAGCATAGAAGCTGTATTAACTCCTATTTGACAAATTTCTTACAAGATTCTAAGCTTCTTCAATTTTCCAATCCAAGATGGTAAAGTTCTTCTAGACCAATATTGTTTGATAGATCCCTGCACGAAGAATCTAATATTCACCAACTCATCTATGTCTCCAGATAGAACATAATAGAATTGTATAATAATAATAAGTTACTCCCTCCGTCTCATTTTATGTATCTAGTTCGGTTAACGAGGCTTGACTGAAGTTATTTTTATTTAATTTTTCAGTAAAATTAAGTTTAGTAGTAGTATACAAAATTTATATATTTAGAAACTACACTAAAAGTACTACTAAACACAAAAATATCAAATTTAAAAATAACTAAAAAATTACTAAAGAAAATAAACAAAGAAGAAAGAGTTAGTTTGACCAATGAATAGTAAGTATGACAGACAAAATGGACTGAGGGAGTACAATGCAGGGACATACAAGAAATCAGAATGGAAGACTTACAAGGTGTTCAACCTTGACAACCCATCTATGCCTCCAGATAGAGGACCACTCAGACTCATGCTTGATAACTTTCTACAATTATGAATAACTGCATCAGCTCTTAATGTTATTGGACTTAAATTAATAATAAGAGGTAAAAGTGGAACATTCTTACATTGAAACCACATGTGAATCAAAGCATTTAATCCCATCCCAGTGGTCCCCACAAGGATCAGAACCACCCAATTGGGTGGTACATTCTCCCACTCAGTCTTGAGAGAGTTTAGAGCAGCAACTGAAAATCAAAGTGGAGTTTTTTTCTTCACATCAAATGAATTAAAGAAATGGAAAATTCACAGAAAAAGTTATGAAGCCAGCTCAGAAAACACAGGATTTAATGCAAAAACAGAATCACAACTCCAATAGCACTCAAAGTGTGCTATACCATTGGCATAATGGCATCTGATAACTGAAATTACTGGAAATTTTCACCGGGGTAGAAATATCCATGATTCCATTCAAATAATAATTTCACGCCATTTAGGAACCACAGTGAAGGTACATGAAATTAATTCACAGAGAAATGATTGAGAAGTCACAGAAGTTATAATGCTGGAGTGTTAGACATCCCTAGACCTAGACAGAATAAGAGGTTGCTAATTGAAAACCCTAATATCAAAATATCCAACAATCGCATATTCACATGAACATTATACTGCAAAAACTCAAAAGTAACTAGTCTATTCATAATGAATTATAGAAGAAGTCCCAATTCCACACCAAAAACTCTAACAGCATATTTGGTTCCCGTAATATTGATCTTGATCTAATGAATAAGAATGTTAATAATAAAGAATAGAATAGAATAGAGATTTTATCCATTATTTAGATGAATAAACTCGGTTGCTCCGGAGGGATTATTCTTTCAGGACTAAGCATGGTTACAGTAACTGCTTGGCACCTAGTCCGGCAGCATAGAAGTACCTAGAGCCTAGGCGGTAGGTAAAGTATATATGCACAGCGCGTCAACGATTATAATGTGTCTAAACCGTCCATTGTCAAACGACGTCGTTTTATTTAATGAAATGTAACTCGTTTTTCAATTCATTTGTATATACTGCAGTTTCAGTTCAACAAACTATAGTTCATTTCGATATAACTATAGTTTCATTCAATATTTATACACTCAAATATGTGAAAATGTGTATTAATTTATTTATATCTACATTATAATTTCATTAAAACACACACTACATGATCATTTCTATATTAATTATAGCTTCATTGTACAATATATCAATATGTGAAATGTTATCAGTTCTTTGTCCGTTATATTGTAGTCTTCATTGACCACAAACTCAGTATGTTAAATAACTTTAGTCAGTTGAGAATTAAAGATAATAGCGAGACGCGGTCGGTTTGAACACACTTGAGTGTTATATTGCCGTGCATGATATGAATGACCATTGGAATGTGCATGGCTATAACAAACCCTAGACGGATATAAGCAGGCGCCTTTGGTGCTACTCTAAAAAACAAAAAATAGTCCCGTGTGTGTGGGATTACTACTATATAGATATACTATGATAACCATAACGTTCTATATACAGTAGTTATTCATAGTATCAAGTGACTGATAATAGCACCTACTACGTATACGTATATAGATATGTATATGAGAACGGAGAACACATCCTGTACATTATCAATTGTTTATTAATATTAATTAGATTAAGTGTGCGCGACAAACCGGCCTTAGAAATGTGGCAAACGAGATGTCACATAGATCTCTTAGCTTCCAATGCGCTTCGCACACCTAACTAATCTAGACCATTAAAATATTGATGGATGTACATATGATGCGTTCTCACGTTCTCACCTAAATACATGTTCTCACTGGAACCCTATCTTAATTATATACAAATATATCACTCCCTCCTCTCTCTCCTCTATATATAATATATCTATATATTTAGAGAGAGGAGAGAAGAGAATGAGTGAAGTGTAGGCCTACAAAAAGGTAACAGAAAATGAAAATAATTGGAGAAAAAGAGCAATTTTACCTGACCCATTTTCAACTCCCGGTCATACTTTGAGTGTTTAATATAAGAAATGGATGATAATTTTTATCCCTTTTTTTCAATAAAATTTGAACACTTGAGGGGATGTTTGGTTATGAAAAATGTTTTCTTGAAAAATATTTTCCCTTAAAGTTGAGGAAATCTTGTTTTTTGTGTTTGGTTCACGGGGAAAATGAATTCCTCAAATTTGAGGAAACAAAATCTTATGGTTGGCCAAGGATTTTGTTCCATGGAGAATGGGAGAAAAGAGTGAGATGAATGCCTATTTTACCTTGTTACTTTGAAAAATTATTCTTTATAATTTGTAGTATATAGTCCTTTGATCACTCATTATTCCTTACCATCCAAAATCTAACCAACAATAGATATATTCCGTAATCTTTTTGCCACTAACTAACAATTGAATTTCATCTTCCTAATAATTGTTTTGCTATGGAATTCAATTCACTGTCCTAAAACTATTCCGCGAACAAACGAGCCCTTAGATTCTATACCCCATGGGAGTTCCTCTATCATTTTGTGGTGAGAAAAAAATAAAGAAGGAGATTATGCATTGATGCGTAGAATTGGTCCATAGAGAGGTAAAGAGAAAAGGGTCGGAGATGCTTAATTACGAGAAACAATAAATTATAGGTGAGTTTTATTATTGATCAATCATTTCTACCAAAATGCAGAATAGGTGTATATATATAAATACAAGAGATAATCCTAGTTATAGAATAACCAGTAAAAATAGAGTTACAATAAATCCTATAGTTGAGTTTTCCTCTAATTTCCTTTTTTCCACTAACTAATGCCTGTAAGTCCAAATAGAGTAAGAGAGATTTTTCAGAAAACTAAGGGGTGGGGCAGCCAGTTTGGCTATGTAAATTAAGAGCAGAAGTTTAGCAGGCTGATTAAACTAACATCTTTTGATTATATAGATGAGAGTGAGCAATTACGATCACTCGTATTCGTGGATGCTGCTACAACAAGATATGTATGAACACGGTCAACAAACGAAACCAGACTCTTGGGGGGATGATTGGCTGCATAACCGATCGATCACAGCGCGGCAATTCTGAAAGTCTCTCTCTTTCCCTTTTTTTTTCCTTTATTTTCAACAATGTATAGAAGATTATATTGCAAGTTTTAAAACACTTGTGTCTGCTGCTTTGGTTGACATTTTCCAACATTTTTAAGTTTTTGGTTAGTGATTGATCAACCAAAATTATTTTTTTTTTAGAAGAAAAAATTAATTAACCAAGTTGACTACGTATATTTAATAATTATTGATTGATTTAATCTTTTTTTTAAAGCAATTGATTTAAATCTTATTAATAATATATATATATTTTGATGATGTGTTCAAATAATGAGGTAAAATAAATAGTAATAAATTAGTGACTTTCATTCATTTTTTTTATACTCATCCAAAGAATCTAATCTAAGCCCCACCACTGGAATTAAATCTATGACCGGATTGTCCATTTAGAATGATAATCTAGATGTCATCCACTACATGGTATTCGAGTGACTTTCACTCATTAGATATTCATGAATTGACTGATTTATCACTAATTAAAAATGAAATTTAGTTACGATCAAATGATGTTACATTTGAGAAAGTTTGTAGGAGAAATAAAAAATGGTATGTAGTATTTAATGGGTAATAGGCATAGAAGACTGATTGGTATAGTCGGTCTGTCAATAAGTCACCCAACCGGTCCGTTATGTCTCAACACGACGGGACTAATCATTTGTGATAGTCCTACCGCTCATACGATAGGCCTCGTGACAAAAGAATATGCTCTCGAATCCCCTTGAAATCGCCCCGACGAAAGCCAGCGGTCGATCTACCGTAGTTGACCGTCGGCCTACAATGTAACATAGCCTGCAGAGCTGAAAGCGTAACTCATACGACAAGTTATAGGGGCCAACATGCGCCTGCAGAGCAGTGGCTGACAACTGTAAAAAATAACGGCTCTGCCTCCTCGATCAGTTAACCTACGCAATACCTGCAGAACAACTCTCTGACCAAGCTAACGAGAAGACGCAACGTCGAGCCACTTGCAGCAGGTGCATAAATGCGTAGACCACTTAGTAAGTATAAATGTGGCATGTCTCCCCCTCATTTCTCATCTTCATCTCATTACAAACAGTTTCACGACTTGTAATCTACACTCTGTAATAGCAACCTAATTTTCATTCATCTGTAGTTGCTAGGTTCATAATATACATTCTATATATTCATAAAAATAAAGTTTAACTGTATATAGACATTATTCTATGAACGCATCATGTTTAATACGGAGTAATATTCATTGTGGTGTATACTCATAATATTTGTTCTATATGTCCACAAACATAAACATTAATGTTCATAAACACTAAACTACATATACACATTATATAATTTACATTTCACTCTATAGTAGTTTCATAATGTTCACCAAACAAAGTTTAATGTATATAAATATTATTATAGACGCATCATGTTTAATAACATTCATTTCGTACTATGTTCATATATAATATTTAGAAAAAAAATCACTTTTCGTCCTTTGCTATTATACATGAATGACATTTGGTCCTTGACGATTAAATTTTCTAATTAGGTGCATGACTATGTAATTTGTATCACATTTTGTCTTGTCATCCAATTTCCCAGCTAACTATTGCCGGAAGTGTGCAATTACTTATTCTGGAAGGAGCACTGCAGCATTTACTTATATCCAGAAGCAGCACTTCCAACAATAGTTGATCGAAAATTGAATAGCAAGACCAAATGTACGTGATACAAATATATATAGTCATGCACCTAATTAAAAAAAATTTAATAGTCAAGACCAAATGCGATTCATGTATAATAGTCAGTGGACTAAAAGTGAAATTTATTCTAATATGTATTCTATATGTTTATAAACATAAGTTGTAATGTCCAAAAATCCTAAACTAAATGTACATCATATGTATTTCCATTCATTTTCATAGGTTCATAATGTTATTTCTTTTATTTTTGTAAAAATAATGTTATTTCTATATGTTAATAAAAACAAAGCTTAATGTATATAAATATTACACTAAATAATGTCTTTTTGTACCTATAAATTTTTTTTTAAAAATAAAATATATCAATATGGATGTCATTCAAAAGATCTTAATTAGATTTTAATGATATATTTTCTATACATTAGTTTTATTTTTACAAAAAAAAAAGAGAAAAATAAACTCAAGTTGAAATTAATATAAAATTACCATATGAAAGGAAAATATAATTATTCATATCTCTATCTCTATCTATCTATCAAAAAAATAAAAATAAAATTATCATAGGAAAGAAAGTCTCTATCTCTATCTAAAAAAAAAAAAAAAAAAAAAAAAAAAGAATAGGTCAAATAGGCACCAAATCGCACACAAAGTGCAATTAAGGTCATTGAACTAAAGAATACAACTGTATTGAACAACACAAAAAAAGCAATTTAGCCAAAATGACTTGTTTACCTGTGTAGCAAGTACCTATTTAAAATTAATTTTTAAAATAATTTTAATAAATAAATAATAAAATATTTATTTAAAAAAAAAAACAGAAACTGCAAGTATTAAAATATCTACTCTTAAAGTCGTATAGTTAACCCAATTTTGGTGCTTTATAATTATACATATTTTAAATATTATAATCTCTATATGTAGTTATCCTCAGTGAGCTTGTAACCACTAGGTTATTCGAAATTAGAACCCTTTCATGTGTAGATGTACATATTATTGTATACAAGCCTATATATGCAAAGGTCGTAGATATATATTATTCAGTGGTCAAATTCCCTTCACTCATTTTAATAAAAAACAACTAGAGAATTAGCTGCATAGACTATTGGGATTATATACGGCACGTGAATCTATCCAACTTATAGGGGATGTGGTACCTCTGTGACTTCCGACACACGGAGTATACTCTGGTCATGGATGAATCTCTCTGGATACTCTAAGCTTCCTTTCCGTCACACCTCCTGCTACTTTCCCTTGACCGACTGCACCGGTGGTCGTGGAAGGGATCCCTCCACACCGACTGACCTGCTTTATGTACGTAGCATCAATCTCTAGGCGGTCTGTAAGCTATCGTTCACAATGGTAACACACCAACGTACCGGTGACGTGATAGGTGTAATTTCGCATGAGTCATATATGAGGGGATGACGCTCGACACACTTGTGGTACCGTCTCTAATACCATCCATCAACGACCCAATCCAATGAACGTGGCCAACATAGGCGAGCCTCGCCTCACAATTTCACCTCGATCCCCTAGGGAACACATCGCACGCGCCTGCGAATGTCCGCACGTGTCCGACATGCCGGGCCAAGCCCATGGCAATGATACAACCTCTTCTTACCATACATAAACCTCAGTATCATTAATGATGCTGATTTAGATGGAAGACTTTTGAGCATGAGGCATTAGGAACGGACTGAATCTCTGTTCCAACCTAAGTGAGAGATCCGAGCCATTGTATGATCCGTACATACTATCGAATATTAATTAGTACAAGAAAGGATCCTGATCATTTGTGATGGCGACGGCTCTTTATTCAATCATTTTAATATTTCTCTTGTGCGCGGGGATATAGGACGAGAAACGCAACATCGCTGCATTCAGTGCAAATCAGAGATGATCCCGAGCCCGCACCCAAAGGAAAAGCTCAATCCATTGATATTGGATAGTCACTACCTGATCGCGAGATCGGCAGAGAAAGAACAGTGTAGACAGCGTGTACAACCGTCTCCACTCTTAAACCGATGCGCATCATATAACACGGAAAAATCCTAGCGGAAGGAGAACGCATCAACACCGTCCGGTGCAGAGAGAGGACGCCAGATACGGAGCAATGCATGGCAGACGGCAGGAGATCGAGGCAAGTGCCGCGTTACATATAAGTGTTTACGTCGCAATCCGGTATACTCTGACGGGACCGAGCTGCCCGGAAGGTGGCCCGATTGACCCGGTTCAGGTTAAGATTTTCCCAGAATGGGTCAAAAATGTCCTTATCTACCACGCCGTGTGGAGCTAGCGTCATAAAAATGTCATCAAGACCATTTCCGCATAAATTCAGTACGGCCCGGGCATAACTCGAAACACTCTAGAGAGAGGGCAGATGCTAGACGCACGAATCGCTATCGTGCAGAGACGGAAGCTAATTGCGGACCAATATCAGGAATGATGCAAGTCAAGCATATATCTCTAGATAGCACCATGAGCTCCGGAGGCCAAGTCGAGGGCGACTAAAAACGCATTACCTCATTCTCCTATAAGATGATGGACGCAGGCCCTATTAATCGCATATGCATATAAATCTTTTATTTTTAGGGACTAGAGTAATCCTTACTGACTGGCTGAATGAGAGGGCTGCATCAGATTGGCCTATGTAGATCGATGAGGGCTTCAGTCGTCGTGTACTACCAATTAGGGTCGGAAGCTCTGACATAAGATTATAGACAAGGATATTACTGGTACAAATCCTAGCAGTATAATGATCCTGCAACGAAGTGTTCGGCGAAACCATCGTTCTTCAGGATAATTTTCTTATCATACAGTCGGAGAGAACAGATCTTGACGATCATTTATAAATGCCTGACCCTCACTTAACGACGGGTATGATCCCATTAATGAAGTCTAAAAGGGCCTAGCTTACGACAGGTACCGGAAAGATTTCATGTATATTGATAGCGAAGACAGTGCATGCACTGTCGTCATGAGAGAAACATACGATATCTCGACAGTCTTCCTCATGAATCCCAGCAATCCTTCATTCTGAAGAATTCATATAATGATACATCTATCTCGGATTACACCTTATTGATCAGCGATAGTTCCCGGGATATCGACATGTCTTTGTGTCCGAGCGGGCACCAAAAGACCCGTGAGTGCATATATGAACTCTATACTACTAATTATAAGGGATAAACAATTGCACTATAGATGGTAGTAATCTAGATCGCATGAGTGAATTGGATAGTCTATTCTCGAGCGTTTTAATAATCACTCACTGACCGGGCATAATGATTACCGGGAAGATCATGCGGTAAGTTTGGTGCAGAGGATCATATGCGCGGCCCGGTAAACTAATACCTATCTGTCTGCTTCTGCGGAGTCTTGGCGAAAAGAGATAATCTTACCTCAAATCCTTCGACACCTACCAAAGTAATCTGCGGAAACATTCTCACCTATCTTGAATATCTAATAAATCTGATAGGTGTGTCTTGACGGATTTATTGGTAAAGTGGGAAAGCCCGGCAATCCTGCCGAGTCGAGCCCCTCGACGACCGGACAACACGTTAATCTTCCTGTGCATTTACCAATCTGCGTGAGTGTGGGTACATCTTCAACACACACTATATCTAGTTAAATTAAACATTAATTAAATTATTCTACCGAATCGACATGGAAAGTAAAGTTCCAATTGAACACCTTGTCGGCGAACAAGACGCAACGAAGGGCGAGCAGAAAAAGGTAACGGACTAGATGCCTATTCTTCTTATCTAGGCCGGCGCGGAGGCCAACGTTGCTCAGAGCTGCCTATAATATATACTCCTTATCATAATAATAGCATTATTCATGAGTGTCTGTTTACATATTGGGGCGATCTGAAAATTCATACCATCTTAACTAACAATTATGTGTTAATCACACCGCGTTAATAATCATAAGGTCTCATGGACAAGACCGCGATGGGTATAAATTTTTTTGAGACACATACAAGGTAGTTACGACCAAACACGGACAATGATTCCTGTATCCTTATAAGAGATCGGTGACGTTGGACAAGGAGCACTACGAACGGGACCTCGTAATTATGAAAGCAGTGACAGATCAACTCTATCAAATAATATATTAATACATTATGTTCATCTACCATTACATAAAATAACATAGTATTCATGTAATAAGCAATATCCATATTTTATCAACCCAAACAATACCGCCGCATAGTGTGGGTGCGAGAACAAACTTTTTAATCTAATCTGTAATCGATAGTCTCCTCTGTCATAAATATGTCGCTTGTAAAAATTAGATTTCTAATTACCGTATACCACAAATACTCGCGTAAGCAAGGAACCCTAAAGACATACAATTAAAATCTAGAGCGAATATTACACAGCGCATACGTTGCAAGGCACAAGGGCAGACGAAAAACAGACAGACTGCAACGATACCATTTAAGAACATTATAGGTACAATAAGAGAAACTGCTGCGATCAAGGAAAGACTCACAGATTCACCAGCAAGAAGGACTAGATAAAATATTTACTTGAGAAAAGAACCAGTTCAAAGAATTCAAACTTAAAAAACGTTAAGAAGGACAAAGACCACGACCCGGGAACGATCACGGCAATCGACTGGAAAGCATGGTCAATCATGTCATTATTGGGTGGGCCCGGAAGGAAGTCCAAACGCCGGGAGAAACTCCAGATCGGCTAAGATAGAGATCACGAACACCCAAGGTGAGAGAGAAAGAAGCTAAAAAACCAAAATTCATATCCCTCTATAACCCCGATAATAATCAAGACATGCTAGAGAGGAGAAGATTGAAACACTGAATAGCAATTAGTGCCTATATTCTATACGTATGTCAATCGATCAAGGAGAATAATCAGGGTACCAGCCTGAAGGTACCAGCGCGTCTACCTTTGTTTTCACATTAACTACAAATCTGATATGATCACATACCTGCTCTATCGGTATGATCTTATTTAATTAGATAGCGAGCATAGCAACTGATACACGTATGCTATAAGTGAACGTATATTGATATTCAAATGACTTACTTATAATTAACTGAAAGTTGAAAACCGATCGAGTCTGTACACACGCACCATGGACGCCCCTATCCGAATTAAGGTCGAACTTGGAGCATCATATTCAATCCGGAATGGAAATCAAATATTGGTAAACACCTTGCGGTGCAGAGATTTATAAGGATGGCTGAACCCGCGAACCTGTATTCATGACTTAAAATGATTGTCAAGTGATTTCGTATACGTTCAAGAAGCTGTACCAAATCTATACGGGAATGCGCTTACCATCAGAACTAGCATAATACGAATAAAAAGCAAGAACCGAAGCGATCCCGTTCAATCGGGGAATCACTCATATCACATAGCTCACTTCTGTGCACCTTCGAAATGAAGTTCCTGACCCTGATAGAGGTAGATGGATTGTTACGTCCGATGAGAAGAGTGTACCATCGCATCAGACTGAATGTGAACATAACCAAAAGAGCGAAATTGAATAAAGGAAAAGTAGTAACCTGGAAACATCACCAGGTAGAATTACAAAAACATTTCGAAGAAAGTGATCATAAAAGCTGAGAGAAAAGACAGCGGAAGCGTCGGATGAGGTCGAGAGAGATTCCCTTAAGAGGTCTAAACCGACCAGGCAAGGACGATCCAGCCCACAAATATGGGACGTCAGCGAACCCCAGCGAAAATCAAATGACATCAGTGTGGAAATGCTCGCTACATGAGGGGAGTTTTCAGACATATACATTTCGCCGTGGAGGCCCGAGAAGGAATCATGCCGAAAAAGGATATGAATTAGAAGCCAGTAAATATGCCCAACGGTGGCAAGTAAGACAGTTCCAATTGACGGGCAAACGAAACCGGTGTAATCACAAAAAAACGATGAAACCACTCTCCTCCAACACGACCGGATAGGAGAGATTAGTCCCAATGGAAAGCGAATAGAAGGCACCGCTAGGCGGATAGAATCGCTAGCATTCTGTCGCAGCGGTCGTCTATCAACCGAATTGGAAGTACGACAATGTTTGTTAAATTAGTGCCCAAAACCACCGAGGTAAAAACACTGGAGGAATGTTGCATCCGACTGCACCGTACCTGATATCAAGCAAATGCCCGTTGGATCCTAATTACAACAAAAATTATTCTACCAGAGATAAATTACAACCTACATGATTGACTGACACAGCAGGTGCTGAGTAATCGGCCCAATTAGCAGCATTACGATGACGCGTCTTCAGAGCGCGGATACCATCAGATCACATGAATATGGCCGAGGAAGACGAAAGACAAAGAAGATCAAGTCCTTCGGTAACCCCACGAGAAATCTATTGCCTACAGGCAAGTAATCGCCTTTGAGCAATATATACGGAACCAAGGGCAACATAACCAGAGGAATGATCAACACCCTACTCTTGAAAAGACCAGCCAAAAACAAATACGGGCAATCGCCAACGATTTAAAGCATATTAAGTGGAATCAAAGAAAAATGCTCGAGAAAAAGCACGAACCGGCCAAATGGATCCTAGCCCGGACCTACCGAGACGTGTTTATAGAAAGGGTGTAATGCCCGCAACTTAATCCTTTGAGATGTTAATTCCGGAAAAATGTAATCATTTCGTCGTAAGACATAGGCAACATAGCCTCAAGGAGTTCATAGAAAATGACAAAAGATAGGGGAAATTTGACGCCATAACACCAGGCCCCAAACGGTAAATAAAGTCCAATTTCTAGGATCATATGCAGTCGCGCCCACATCCGTCTGGTAAGTTCAGGCAACTACCGGAAAGGTTAGCGCCTTTAGCCGGTTCCTGTCAAGTAAGCAGGAGAGAGCTTTGCCTGTCTTCAAAACGTTAAGAAATGTCAATGGGTTTGCATGGGATGAGGAGTGCCAAGCGGGGTTCAAAGAGCTAAAGGAATACCTAATGTGTCTCCGATCGTCCTTTCAAAACCGGAATCGGGCAAAGATCTAGACATTTACCTGGCAGCCTCCGACCGAGCTGTTAGCGCCGCGTTATGCCGTACGGATTCCGACGGGGTTCAACGACCGGTATATTACGTCAGCCACGCCCTACAAGGCCCGGAGCTCAGATATTCCCGCCTCGAGAAAATGGTACTCGCCCTCTACACCGCCGCCAAAAAGCTCACCCCCTATTTCCAAGGAAGAGTCATCCGGGTACTGACTGATCAACCAATCGGGGCCGTCCTCCGCACGACTTCCTCTTCCGGCCGCCTTGTAAAATGGGCCATGATGTTAACACAGTTCCCTATAGAGTACAAGCCTCGCCCAGCTATCAAAGGACAAGTGTTAGCAGATTTTGTCATTGAATGCACAGCCAGGGAAGCCCGAACCGCCGATCAGCAAGCTCAAGATGTTTCATGGTGGGAAGTCGCTACCGACGGGTCCAGCAGTCGGAAAGGTTCTGAGGAGGCGTTGTCATTACAAGCCCCGAAGGATTTAAAGTATACTATGCACTAATCTACCAGTTCTCCCCCACAAACAACGAAGCGGAGTACGAAGCCTTCGTAGCGGGATTGCAATTTGCAAAGGACCTCGGAGCGGAAAGTGTGAAAGCCCGGACGGACTCATCGCTGGTAGTCGGGCAAGTCTTAGGAGACTTTGAGGTCAACGGCGAACGGCTAGGACGGTATCGGGATTTGGCGGTTGAACGTCTGACCGCTTTCCGAACCTACGCGGTCCAACATGTTCCACGGATGGACAATGCCGACGCTGATATTCTCTCGAAACTAAGCGTGGAAGCACCCGAGCATATCTCCCGGGTTTCCCGGGTCCTGGTCATACCGTACCCCTCCATCGATCACCGACAAGTCTTACCGATCCAACCAGCTGAAGAGAATTGGATAACAGACATCATGGGGTACCTAGAAGACGGTCGGCTCCCAGACGATGAGGCAAGAGCCCGAAAAGCAAAGCTCCGAGCGCCGAGATTCCAAGTACAGGAGTGCCGGCTTTACAGACGATCGTACGGGGGCCCGCTTATGAGATGTTTAACCGCCTTCGAAGCCAAGCTGGTGATGGACGAATTACATGCAGGAATATGCTCATCACACCAAGGCGGGCGGTCACTAGCCCGACGCATAATGGTGATCGGATACTACTGGCCATCGATACAGCTCGACTGTGAAAGCTCACGAAAGAGTGTGAAACCTGCCAACTGTTCGCAAGGATGCCCGGACGACCGACCACCTTCTATCACCCGGTCAGTACGGCCATTCCCTTCGCACGATGGGGGGTCGACATCGTGGGACCGTTTCCCCAGTTGTCGAGACGAAGGAAGTTTATCATAGTGGCAATTGATTACTTCTCCAAATGGGTGGAAGCCGAACCCCTCGCCACGATCACGTCGCAACAATGCGCCCGGTTCATATGGCGGAATGTGGTATCGAGGTTTGGCGTACCGGTACAGATTGTTACGGATAACGGGAGGCAGTTCGAGGGCCAGTACTTCAAAAACTTCTTAGCGACAATTGGCACAAAATCCATCCGGTCGTCCGTCGCATACCCCAAGGGAATGGCCAAGTGGAGAACGCCAACCGAACGATCTTGGAAGGTTTGAAGAAGAAACTCCACTCAGCCGGCCAATCATGGGCGGACGAACTCCCGTTCGTCTTATGGACATACCGCACCACCCCGAGAGAGGCAACCGGCGAAACACCCTTCGCTCTGGTCTATGGAGCCGAGGCGCGTTTGCCCGTTGAAGCATGGATCGCGAGCCCAAGGGAGAGCGAGTATGCTGAGGAAGAAAACGATGTAGCCGATCCTTAGATCTAGATTGTATCGAGGAAAGGAGAAGACCTAGCTGCCCGAAGAATCGCCGACTACCAAAAGCGGGTCAAAGCCACCCGGGACGTCCGAGTGCGACCGCACTACTTCCAGGTCGGAGACTACGTGCTGAGGAGACGCGAAGCAAGCCAGCCTCAGGAAGGAGGGAAGTTGGCCCAGAATTGGAAAGGTCCATATGTGGTGTCAGCCGTAATACGCCCGGGCACCTACAAGCTCGAAACGACCACCGGGAGACCGATTGACCGAACATGGAATTCAGAAAACCTGGTGATGTTCCGTCAGTAGAATGTCATAGGCGGTGCTGTAATTTCCGTTTTCCTTGTATTTCCCGTTTCCCTTAATTTCTAAAGTTTACCCGTTGTAATCCCCGATCACCTTTTATTTCCCGTCTGTACTTGTTGCATTGTACTTTCCTTCCGAGACCACATAAGCTGGCTCGATCGTTGTAATATCCTACTTAGTTGTCCGCAATGAAAACCGACCGTTCGTCAACAAGCAAGAATCTCTCCAACTTACAACAGCCGGAACCGGCTTAAACTTATGGCCTTTGTTGCCGAACGACCAAAATGTTGCTTAAACTTATGCCTCCTGTAAACTTATGCCTTTTGTTGCCCGAACGACCACAATGTCGCCTTAAACTTATGCCTTTGTTCCGAACGAGCCACCAAATGTCGCTTAAACTTACGTGCCCGACCGGCAATTGACGACCGTCATAGCGCCGGACTCGGGGGACTATACACGCGTTTTTTTGCGTTTTGGCCTACCTAACCTTTCATGTCCGACCGGCAATTGACCGACCGTCATAGCCGCTCGGATCTCGGGGGGCTATACAGCATTTTTCGCGTTTGGCTTCGCGCCTAACCTTTTAGTCCGACGGCAATGACCGACCGTCATAGCCGCCGGACTCGGGGTATACACGCGTTTTGCGTTTGCCTCCCTAACCTTTCAGTCCGACGCAATTACTGGCGACCGTCGTAAGCCGCTCGACTCGGGGGTATACGCGCGTCTTTTTGCGTTTGCCTCCCTCCTAACCTTTTCAGTCCGACCGTCAATTGACCGACCGTCATAGCCGCTCGGACGGGGGGCTATACGCGCGTTTTTTGCGTTAGCTTCCCTCCTACCTTTCAGTCCGACCGCATGACCGACCGTCATAGCCGCTCGACTCGGGGGCTATGACGCGCGTTTTTTGCGTTTGCTACCTACCTTTCAGCTCCGACGGCAATTGACCGGCCGCATAGCCGCTCGGACTCGGGACTATACAACGCGTTTCTTAGCGTTTCCTACCTAACCTTTTCAGTCCGACTGGCACCAATGCCGACCGGTCATAGCGCTCGGACTCGGGTATCATGGTCATACTTACCAAGCCTACAACGCATAAAGAGCAAAAAATTCATAGCAAAGCATTCGAGCGTAATAAGAAGGCGGAATGAAACCTAACGAGAAAATTCGAAAGAAACACTTTGTTGAACCCGCAGACGAATGTCTAAACACCCGGCACAAACGGCCGGGTTCCCGGACAAAAACCAAAACAAAAAATAAAACAAGACTTCAAAGTCGTCATTGGTCTTTCTCGCGCGGTGGAGGCTCAGTTCGGCTCGTGTATGGCATGGGACCGGGGTCAACAACACTACTCCGGGGATGATGGGATAAGATGGTGTCCAGATCATCCCCCTCGAACACTTCGGGCAAGACAGACCTTACCTCTCGGTGGGTGTCTCGCTGACCGAAGCATAGCCCAGTTCCCGAAGACCCACATCATGTCTTCGGCCACCTTGTGCTTAATAAACTCTCGAAAGAACCGTTCGGCGACCGCCGGGTCCTAACAGAGAGTGGGCCAAGCCGACCTTCTTTGTCTGTGCACCCTCTCTTCCTCCGGACCTCGGCCGGTTTCCCAATCGCCTTTCTTGCGATGCCTCGGCAAATTACGTTGGCATCCTCGGCGCTTTCACCACCTTCCGCAGCTCCCTAACTTCCTTCTTGAGGGATTCGCTCTCCATCCCGCCCTTCGAGCGGTAGTAAAGTGATGTCAACACCCTGGTGAGCTGCAATACAACAAGTTAGCCGATCGAGTATACTTAAGCTTAAACCAAAAGGAAGAAAGAGAGGCATACCTGCACCAAGGTTCTGAGCTCCGCGTTCGGAGACCTGCTCTGGGGTCCATGCCGGCCAGTCGTCCTCGGCGGGAAAATGGCGCTCATCTTCGCCAGAGGATTGCCCGGCAGGTCTCCGCCGGTCAAAGAGTTCATGAGGGGGTCAACTCGGGAGAGGCTCTGACGCCGTACCCGCTTGGCGACGCCCTCGGACTCGCCCACCTTTTCCTTGCCACGTTTGCTCGTGGCCTTAATGATTTGAAGGTCCGACCCGGTGCTGATAGTCGGGCAGTCTCTTCGCTCGAACGGTGGTGTCGAGAGGCACGGCGGTCGGGACCGTGGACAAAGGAACCGTTGCCGCCGGAACATCGGCTGTCGCCTCCTTTTTCCGCCAAGAGTCGCCTTCGGCGAGGGACCTTAACACCCGATGGAGCCATCTGAAATGTGCGACCGGGCTTCATTCCTGCAAAAGAAAGCAACCGCTTAGTACTCATAAAGAGAAATCAGTAGTCCCCCGTCCGGGAAAGGTTATCTCGCGCAGACCTGCTTGATCGGGGACTAGCGCTACTGGTTGCGCAGCCACGGTCACTTCGAGGCGTTGAGGGACGTACTTCTCTGAAAGGCCATACCTAGGCGGTCCGAGTTGGGCCTCTTTGTACTCAGTAGCCGACCGGAAGGTCGTGAACTCATAGTATTCAGAAGAAATCTCGCCGCTGCAGTCTTCAGCGCCCGGGTTGGCGCGGGGCGCTTGCATGCCGTAAAGTGACGAGACCAATACCTCTTAATCGGAAGTTCCCAGTGGTACTCGATGGAACCAACCGGTTCTTCCAACCCGGTTGTTTTCCGGTAAGTTGAGGATGTTGCAATGATGACTGCGGGTTTGAACAGCCAGAAATCCACCCCCATACCGGGCCGCGAGTGGATGAACGGTATACACGAAGTTGAACAACTCCATGCTACAATCCAAGTTGTGCCGGGCGCAGATTTGCGGGAAACACGCTATGATTCGATGCGCGTTCGAGCAAATCTGGCCCGGAAGGACTCCATAGTAATTCATGAAGGCTAGAAGAAACGGGTGGAATGGATAAGTCAGAGGAGTCTTAATGGAATCCAGATGCATCCCTAACCACAGCCCTTGCGTCTGGTCAACGACCGTCCCTTGAGACCTTCGGGTGTTGAAAAGAACCTGACCGGTGAGGAGGATAGCCGCGTCTTCCGCCTCCTTCTTGGTCAGTTTGCTCTCTTGCGTCTCGGCGGACATGCTACTCAAGAAGACCCTCTTCTTGGTTATCAAGTCGTCGGCCAGTCGGGCCGCCGACCTGGGGGATAATGAGGGATCAAGAGCTGCGGCCATTGTACCGGGCGGCAACCCCTGCCCCTTATTACCGTAAGTCGGGAGCCGTCCGGAGGTACCGGGAACCTCGACGGATCCGCCACGCTCTCCCGAACCGTCGTGATCCGGTCCTCTTCGATAACGCGACCGGGCGAGGGGGCCTCATTCGATGCATCCCTGTCGACAAGACGTCTCGAAGCCAATGCGGAGCTGGTACCCGCTCGAGGAGAGCGAGCGTCGCTTCCCCCGGCGTCGATGGAACGCCCGGATGAGGTACCTCGGAATCCGTTCTCGCCGACCCGCCATCGCTACCGGTTGCATAGTCCCGAGCTGAACAGTTCTGGCTGTCGGAACTCGACATGCTTTACGCCCCTAAAAGATCAAGGGGGAGAAGTAGTTCAGACGGCTGGTGCCCCACTTAAAGACGCCCAAGTCGTCGACCAACCTACCCCTAAAGGACCTAAGCGATTCTAAGACTGCTAAGAAAAGAAAAGAGGAGAAAGGAAAGGAGAAAGGTCCACTCACCGACTGAGAGCACTTGGAAGTTGCGCGAAAAGGTTGAATAAACCGCTCGGGAACGTCCGGTTGCTAGAGAGTTGATGAAAGCGTAGTGGGACCACGGCGAAGCCGCTATTTATAGGGAAAGAAATTTGGCGCGAAGGCGCCCCGCGCTACGACTTTCAAGCCCGCATCTCAAGAAGTAGCGCAAGCGACGCGTGTTTTCCCCGCGTTCAAGGACGGCCTGAGATGCGGGTGCAGGTGACCTGCGATCCATGCAAGCCTGACTTCTGGCGCACTACCAATACCGTGGCTCGATCCCCTCCACCGGCGAAAGCCTCGTCGGGCAACGAGCCAGGGGGGCTATGTGATAGGGATATACGCCCGGACCAATGGATGTACGCCGGTACCCGACCGCACGGAGACCGGTCATGGACCTCCGGAGACAAGCCTCCCGTCTTGCCCGACCGACTGCGACCGGTGGTCCTGGAAGGATCCCGGATGACGCGGCCATCTGGCGGCACCCCGGGGCAAACGGCACACCCGACGGTGACGACACCCGTAGGTGATTTTACCATGCAGAAGAGAACGTCAGACCTTTACGCCGTGTGGCCGACAAATTGCGCGACGCATCTATAGGACCCAACACTTTAATGTAACCTAATTGGAATGCGGCGTCTGAACCTATAACTTTCATAGCGAACATTAATGAGTCAAGCTTAAGACCACAGAAGGGATAATAAATAGTCTACGCAACTATTTTCCGTTTCAATAAATTAATTACTAACGGATTAAGGATTTTAAGCGAAATAAAAACATACCATAAAGGGTAAACTAAGTAAAAATCACTTAAAAATACTAAAATAAAATACTCATAACTATTCCATTTAAGAACTTCACAGCTACGCATTTTTTATTCAGTAAGGGCAACATTTTACTGGCTTATAGTTAGAATTGCTAGATTATTTTCTACAGTCAAATACAAAACAGTTGCTAGCAAGCGACACATTTATGAGAACCAACATACATCTATCAGAATCCTCCAATATATATAATATTGCTGGATTGCCTAGTATTCTGAAAGGAACTTGTGAATCAACCGCAAATAAGGCTTAACAATTACGTATATGTACAATTGTGTGTTCATAGTATACAAATTGTAAAATTTTTAAGGTTAAATTGTAAACAACTCGATCAACCTGTACAAGGTAAATCCGGTCCAACAGAAATAATTTGCACACTCATTGGGTGCCAATATTTACGAGGGCTCTTTGTCTATTCTATGAGAAGGATTCCCAACGCCTCTTTTTTATTGTGGCGTTGCTCGTATAAACAAATTTGAAAAAGTCACAAAAATCAACATGACTTAGACGACACCCTTTAGAGCAATAAGATTAGAGTGTCCAACCACACAATATCGTCAAATATGCATCTCACAAATTAAAATTTTTAAGACTAAAATGGAAGACTGTTTTAATTGCAGTCCATCTAATCAACATTCTAATAATTTTCTAGACTCTAACAACTCTCTCAAAAACATCTTTAGAAGCCGTAGAAAGAACAATTAGCTTTGATTTTTAAACTCAAAATAAGTATTGAAATTGAAAGGGAAGGAAAATAATGACATATTTGAAGGAGAATTGAGTTGTAAGTTGTAACATCATTGTTACCAACTAGCTTCACTAAAGACATTCTAACAACACACTCTTAAACACTATTATATAATACATATGCCAATCACACTATGCTTTGAAAGTTGAAACAACCTTAATTAATTCTTAACAAGCAATGTGTCTCTTCTACAATGAAATTACTACTGACCCGCATGAGTAACACAGTTGCTCACGAGGGGTGAAGTTTGAAAACAATGATTTGGTATCGAGTCTTACCAACGGCAATGAAGGGGTGCTACTGAACATGATTTATATCCTCCCAGATGTTCTGTCGAGTCGAGGCGTGGGGACTCTTGGAATTGGGGATGTATTCAATCTTTTAGAAACAACAACAATGAAATTACTAATTACTTATACTTAACATTAAATCAAATTAAGTATATCACACTAGCTATAGGTATTACCAAAACGTAAAGCTTTTACAATATACAGGTGGTAAAATATTTTTTTTAAATATTCTATTACACTATATACTTGACATTATTACACTCCCAACTAATAAATCATATATACAATTTCTCATATTCACATATAGCAGAATAAAAAATCTCAAAAAAATCTTATTAAATGTATTCTTACTAAAATGGCGGACAAAACATGCTCTAATTTTTTGTCGTTTATTTTTCCCTTGCAGCGGAATTTTACTTTATAATAGTGAACATAGCTAGAAAAGTATAATATTTTAACTAAAAATTACACACCAATCTCAAAAGTCAATTGTTATACCATAGACTAGAGTTTAACTTGCATTATGGACTTTTGTTAAAAAAACTGTCTGTAGTTAACAAATTATGTGTTTTCCGTTAATAAATTATATACTTGTAAATAAATTGAAACAACATAATTTGTTAACTTTAAGCACATAATATGTTAATTTAAGATATATAAGTTGCATGCTCATATGCGACAACTTATGCAGTGCATCCGTGTGCACCACCTACCTGGTGTACACGGATGCAAAAACCGACGTCGTTTTGACTAAAAACGCCGCGTACAAGAAAAAAAATCAGTTTCGATTCCCAGCAACAGCATTGTGTTCATTCATTATTCTGGATTTTTTCATTGAATCCATGTTTATTCGCAATTCTGGATTTATAGTTTAATGAATGGATGGAAATTATGCATGATGTAGTTATGCAGAGGATTTTGAGTTTAAAGTTATTATATTATAGTTTATAAATTCGGATGTATACTTATGAACAATTCTAAAAGTAATAGTTATAAGTTATGGATAGTTATGATAATATTATGGATGTGTATTGCATTCTGGATTTATAATTGTGAAGTCAATATGTTGTGTAGTTTCAATGATGTAAGTTATGAAGTTATAGATGTGTAGTTATGCATGCATTTTGGATTTATAGTTATGAAGTTATGGATGTATAGTTATGCAATTATTGATGTATATTATGAAGTTATGGATGTGTAGTTATGCAAATCTGAATGTATAGTTATGAAGTTATGGATTTTTAAATCGACGTCAAAACGATGTCGTTTTTGCATCCGTGTGCACCATGCATGGTGCACACGGATGCACAGCATAACGCTCCCTCTTATGCTTGCACCATGTGATGCCAGTAAAGGTAAATTATTAACTTATTTTGGATTGATTAAGTAATCAAACTATATCGGAAGACTAAGTGTATTGTAGATTTCATATGAGAGTCTCATGCAAAAATCAAAGTAGTAACTTACCAAATCGCACCGGTAATTTAGTTGGTTCTTGGAGAATAGAGTATAGACAAGGACACATGATTTTGATTAAGACTTATTAGTAGTAGTACGTGTGAGAGTTTAAGTCAACGGGGTGATTCTTTTGTAAGCAATAGACACTCGTCTTCCCTGGCCATGACTTACCACTGTATTGTTGGAAAAATAGCATGAAAATGACATTATAAGTGGTTATTTTGTGGTACAAATATGTGCAGAGATGGAGATAAATGGGGAAACTACCCCCCTTCCCCACCCCTACCCGTACCCCATATATAACCTTTGTATGTATATATGTATATATAGTACAGATTTTAGTATTAGTATAAAAAAGTTGTTAAATGTTAATGAGAAAAGAGTTAGATTAGTTGGTGGAGTACATGTTTGGCTATAATAATAATAAAGGTTAGAGGTTTGAACCCTTTGGCATTGATATAGTTTTGAGTTATTACCATCCAAGGTCCTCCGAGTATAGTGATTTTGTCACGCTTAGTCTTAAACTTTCAAATTAGCCATCTGTGGTACTTCAACTTTGAAATTTAACCATCCATGGTCTAAGTTTACCACCCATGGTCCTTCAACTATTAAACTTTAACCAACCATGGTCCTTTCAAGAGGACCACAACTTGTTAAATTTCAAAACTTGAAGGACCATGGGTGGTTAACTTGGACCACAAATGGTTAAATTTGAAAATCGGAGGACTACAAGTGGTCAATTTAAAAGTTTAGGACTAAACGTGGCAAAATCACTATACTCGGAGGACTTCAGATGGTATTAATTCATATAGTTTTACAGTGTTGAATATTTCGTCCATTTCAATAATATTTACATTTATATTTCTTAGGCAATTTATTTATTTATTTTTTAAAATTATCTATTTTGTTTTAATATGTTTCGCCTTGACTGAAAAAATTTCTGAATCCGTCCGTACTTCTTCGCCCCTTCAACAGAATTCCTGGCTCCGTCCCTAAATATATGTGAGGTCCACTTCCGATTTGGGTCGAGTTAAAGTGGATTCGAATTTCTTCGTAGTGAGACGAAGAAATTTATATATTGTACGTTCAACACAGATAATCAGTAAATGAAAAATTGATTCTCAAAGTAGACTCATTTAAGTTGGAAAATGAAGGCGGTAAGGCTTTAAAGTAGCATTTGTCCCACATTAGTTTGAGAAGTGAATTTGCACCACTATATATACAAAAGTATTTTTAAGATATATTAAATTGTATAGCATATGTGTTATCTCTCTGAGCAGGTTTAGATAAACCATTCTCGCGGCAGTGGTAGTGTGAGGGGCCCCTAGGGCTGGGGATTCAGTCTTTTGGGGTAAGGTTTAGATAAATGACTTTTTCCCACTAAGCATATTTAAATTTTACTTTTGGAATAAGGTTCAAATTGGCCACTAAACGTAACCTGAAAATGCAATTAGGCCACTGAACGAAAAAAAGATGCAATTAGACCACTGAACACCCAAAAACGTGCAATTAAGCCACTGAACATTCCAAATGTATGCAATAGTGTATGTAATTTCACCGGATAACAGGTTACCATCAATTTTAGCAGGTTACCTGCTTACGTGGCGGCTGGGTTGGCATTTTTAATAATTTTTAATAATAAATTTTTTTAAAAAATTTGAATAAATAAATAAATTTTTTAAAAATTAAATTTGTTTTAAATAATTTTTTTAAAAATATATTATTAAACTTTATTAAAAATTATTTTAAAATATTAAAAATACCAACTCAGCTGCCACATAAGCAGGTAACTTGCTAAAATTGATGGTAACCTGCTATCAGGTGAAATTGCATACATTTGGAGGGTTCAGTGGCCTGATTACACTTTTTTTCGTTCAGTACAGTGACTTAATTGCATTTTCAGGTTACTTTCAGTGGCTAATTTGAACCTTATTCTTTTACTTTTTATGGACAAAGTAACCTACTAGCATTGCCAGGCTCAATAAATTTGGAAGAAGCGAACCACTCCGCAGTCCTTAGCCTTAGCCTTATTTGGCGAGCTGAAAACCTGCTTCGAAGACTCCAACATTCAGGAAATCCATGCAAATCACATAAACGTACGTACAGGAAAAGAGATCAGACGAAGATCGTGACAGTGTTTCTGGGTTTTGCACATTTTGCTGTAAGTTAAAAGGTTTCAGGTTTGGGAACAACAACAATGGCGGCGGCGGGGATGTCGAGGCCCCTGGAGAGGTGGATGGAGCTCCATATGGCGAAGAAATGGAGAGATAAAGACATCAGCCCGGAGCGAACCAAAGTCTGGACCGAACCGCCGCCGGAGCGCAGAGTCTCCGTCGTCTACTACCTCTCTTTAAACGGAAAACTTCAACATCCCCATTTCATGGAACTCCGTCTTTCCTCCCCTCGAGGTCTCTTTCTCAGAGGTAAATTAAATGTAAAATGAAGTTTGGGATTTTTGGGAATTAATGAATTATGATTCTTTCTTGTTTTTCTATATATTCTCAGATGTGCTTGACCGCTTGAATTCCCTCCGAGGAGAAGGCATGGCTTCTCTGTATTCTTGGTCTGCGAAAAGGTAGAAATTTTCCATTGATTTTCTCTTCGGATTATTGTTTTCCTGTTGGTTCATTGAAAATTGAATGAATTTTAGGAAGTACAAGAATGGTTTTGTATGGCAAGATTTGGAGGAGAATGATTTTATATACCCAGCACACGGCCATGAGTATATTCTCAAGGGATCAGAGCTCATCATCACCCATTCATCATCTCAAGAAACGCCGGCATTGACAGCCGCCGGTGAAGATCGCGAGTTTCCGCCGCCCAGGCGTAACGTGCACGGTGTGCAAACCATTGATAAACCGCAGCTTCACGCCGTTGAAGAGGATAAGGAATCGGGTCGGAGTGGGAGTTCAGAGTCGAGCAGCGGCGTGATTTCAACGCCGCCGGCCGGTTCTATCCCGGAGACACTAGCGGCGTTGATGAAGGCCGACCGGCGGAGGGTAATCTTAATGAACGAAGCTCGGAAGGCGGCTGCATATTATGATTCCTCTGCAAGGCCCAGAACCGCATCGGTTGTGATGCAAATCCTGTCGTGTGGCTCGGTCGCAGCCCGGGAACACGCGCCGCCGTGCAAGGCAAAGACCCATGCATTTTCTCTCATCTCTCATCAGAAGATGGCAACGTTGCTGCCATGCGGAACACGCCGGAATAATCCACCAGGCGTTGCAGAGAATGCTGTCATGGAGCTTCCATTGATTGCTAGTGTTTACACTAATCTGTAATCTCTAACACTTATCATCGGCAAATTATGCTCCATGGTGGACACGCTGTACATTCATAATTTCTATACTATAGATTCATAATTTCTAAACTGTAGATCCAAAATTTCTATACTGTAAATTTATAAATCTATACCCTAGATTCATAATTTCTATACTGCACATTCATAATTTTTATAGTGTATGAATTACATTATAAATTTTATGAATCTACAGTATAGAAATTATGAATGTGCAGTATAGAAATTATGAATTTACAGTACAGAAATTATGAATGTACAGTATAGAAATTATGAATCAACATTATAAATTTTATAAATCTACATTATAGAAATTATGAATATACAGTATAGAAATTATGATCCATAACATAAAGCTAGCTCCCTTATCATCCTCCCGTACATATAAATCATATTCAAGAAAAATAGTATCATGTACTCTTGGCCCAAAACGGACCTTATGTAAAATTTGTCCGTATAATATATGTTAGTATATATTAAAATTCTGTTAGTCCATCAGTATATACCATTAAAGTTAATTTAATCATATGGCTCAAAATAATACCAATACACCATCCAAAGTTGCGAGTAAGTATGGAACAAAACAGCTAATATTGTCTACTGTTCAAGAGGCAACACAACTGAAAGGACATCAATTACATTGCTACGGCTTCTACTATTACGAGATTAGGTTTCTAAGTAATTAAGACTTTGTTGAATCAACATTAGACTACATGGATATCTAACAAGTTCTACCAGATACAATTTGGTATTTACTGTCCAAACTTTAATTACCTCTGCCAAACTGAGTTTTCATGTAGCCTCATTGTTCACGAACAACATGAATCTGTTGTTCCATTGTTGCTTAACAGAATCTGGGATTGGTGTTTCAGCAAGAACGGATTCCATGCATTGCCTCTGGGACTAAGCAAAGAACCCATTTGATTTTCGATGGCGGGGCAACGAATGGCGAAACCTGCTTTTTTACTTTCTCCGGATATGTTTCTCTTTAATGCAGCAGTGTTCTAGTAATTAAACAGGAAAATGAAAACAGCGGTTTGTAAACAATAATGAACTTTTTGTGCTCACCTTTGAACAATGTTGTTGGTTTGGTTTGAAGTTGTTGGACAAGAGTCTGTTCTGATTCAACACTTGTTGGGATTCAGACAATAATGGGATATGATGATGATGATGATGATAATGATCTCCAAATTCTGCAAAATGTTTCTCAACGGCTAGGATGGATCGAAATTTCTGGCCTGTTCCTGGTTCATAGTAATACTACATGCCAAAAACAATTACACAACCATTCATTGGCCTAAGGAACTTGAACAGTTAAGAAAAATGCAGAATAACAGCAAGGTTAGTTGATGATAATTATTTAAGCATTTCTTGATCTAAAGTGGATATGACAATTTTGAAGTTAAATGAAAACTGATCCTCTGCCACCATGAATACTTGTCCAAAACTCATATATTTTGATACACGCTGCAGATGCTACGCTAAAGTGCATTCATTCTAGATGCACTCGCTACTTAAAAGTACATTCAAAACCTTAACTAAAATCACACAAAAATTAAACCAGTTTAAGTTGTCCATATACAGTCAGCTGACTCAAATCAAGAGCCTAAATTCATATACTTTTTTAAAGTAAGAAAATCTAAAAAGCTAGATTCCAAAAATTAGAATCTCATATGCTAATTTTCCAACCCGAACACAAATTCACCATTATAGGAGTAGGGGGAGTTTTTTATTTGAGCTGGTCAGCTATGGACAACCTAAACTGATTTATCTTTTTATGATCTTTTGTCGGATAGGATCATAAGACACAGTTATCAAATATCAGTTGTGAGTTTCCCTGAGGTAAAGAGGGGATACCTTATCAACTGAGCTTCCATCTCTACGGTGTACCTCCTCCACAACCCAACCATCAGGAAGCTGATACCTTGATGAGGTGGCTGTATTTGCAGAAGGCACAACTGCCCAATGCTCCATATTCAAATCACCTTTATCCACACTCAACAGCTGCATTTTCATAATAAGATCAGATCAATATAATGCTCCTTCTAGCTCATGATTTGAAGCCCATTGTTAAGGCTGTCATCATCACCATCAGTTCTCATCTGTTTTAGGAAAAGTAATTAAAAGTATAATTTTTACCTTCCCACCAGAAACCACCATCTTCCTTGACAAAGGACTAGTACTCTGCAGATGAAGGAAGAAATTAAATATTTACACTTGGAAAGAGTTTGGGTGTCTGAAATTTCTTTAGATGATTACTCACAGATCTAGGAGTGTATTCTCCTCCATTAAGGTGCCTCTCAACTTCTCTTAAAGATCTGAACTTTCTTCCAGTCCCAGGCTCAAAGTAATACTGCAAAATTGAGAATTTAACAGAAAGTTGAGACGATTAAGATAGAACAAGAACAGAGAATGGGTTTAAACTGAACTGAACAGAACAGAAAAGAGGAAGAAGATATGGACCCGGTCGACATTGGAGGCGGTTGAACGAGGGACTTCTTGGATACCCCACCCGGTGGGGAGCATGAACTGGCCGGAGGGAAAGGAGGTGATAGCAGCGGAGGATGGCGGGGAGTGTCGGCGGCGGAAGTGAGGCGGTGGGGTTTGCAGAGGCACCGGCATTGAGTTTGGCGGTGCGAGGGCGGTGGAGGAAGTTGCTGCTCTCCATGGCTTGGTGGCTAGGCAGGCTAGCGGGGTGGCACTCTATAAGGAATGAAAGAACGTGGACGCGTGGCCGATTGGCCGCGGTGTTTTTACTCAGGCGACTTTTGTAATAGCCACGTCACATTTTCCCGTGAGAAAAATCATGAGAAGGGATATCTCATGTAACTTCTTTGATTGAGTAATAATTGTTGGTTTCTGAATCTGGAATAGTCACTCGACGGGTGAACGGAACCATCTAATGAGAAATAAATAAATAGAAATAAGAATTTTAACATGCAAACTGAAAGGTAAAAGTCATGGACCTTTTTAACAATTTCAAACTATAAATTCACTATTTTATACATATTTTTTACACTATAGTGTCTTCTCTGGATGTATTGTCGGTTGAGCTCCTTCGTTCTCATCTCTGATTCCTTCTTTTATAGTAGAAGTGATAGTAATGTAGATGGTGAGTAGCTTAGGCTCCTACAATAATGGGGTATTTAATGGGTTTATCGAAAATTAAATGAACATTTATGACTAATTAATTGCAGGTTATGGAAGGATAATTAGGGAGCCAACCGGTCATGTTCTGAGTGCTGAGTGCCAAGTTCGAAGCCCGATTTGCCTGATTGGAGGTATCGATCGGGTACACATGTTGGGTATCAGTCCCTTACTTTACTGTGTCTAGCGAATCATGATGTAGGAAAGTACATTGTCATGTTTCAAATCAATTCAGCACAACCACAGCCAAATTCTGGATCAAAATTTTCTGACTCCTTTTACAAGGAGGTGCGATTGACTTAGCACCGACTCCTTTTACCGGCCTTCAGCCAGCACTAACACCAGTATTTTTCCCGACTCTTTTTACAAGGAAGAGCGGTTGACTATGTGTCAACTCCTTCTACAACCTCTAGCCAAGAAAAACCAGCATTTTTCCCGACTCCTTTTACCTGCCATATTTCTATGGTCGACTACTGAAACTAACTACCTGCAAACTCTTTTACCTGTCATATTTCTATGGCCGACTACTGAGACTAACTACCTGCAAACTGTAGGACATTAATTAATGAAAAAGGCATCTGCGCGAGATGTGTCCCTCGAAAGGGTTTGGACCGAACCAATTAGTAAAATATCTTATCCTAAGTTAGCTAACCCCTCCAACTTCTATGAGGCAGTCTCTCGGCATCTTACTTCATGTTCTCGAACCTGCATGGATTAAAAAAAGACTAATAAAAAATCAGCCATTCGCCTCGCGTCCGAAGGCTAACTAACTACTCAATTTTACCGTGCTCAAGCTCAATCGTACCATTTAAAGGGCTGGTATACCACCCAAGCTCAACTGAACCATTTGTGGGACTGGCCGAGACCCAAATTTTTGGATCACTTTTTTTTTTTTTTTTTTTTTTTTGATATATATCAGAGTACTCAATAATAAACACAAATACGTCTCAAAATAGTAAACAACCAAGCTCTGGATTTTTGCTGCTATTCTTGTTGCTCTATGGTAAATATATCAGAAATTATCGAATATTAACGCCATGAGGAAGGTACTCCAGTACTGATAACTTGTGCTCACTCTCGAACATGGTTTTGATTGTGCAAAAATCACTTTTCCCCTAAGCACTTGCTCCACGCAAATTATTGAAAGACATATAATTTTATCAATATGTAACAAAGAATTTGTATTAATATAAATTGAATGATAAAGAGCAAAAAAAGATGTTCTCAGAAAAGGGTTTTTTTTTTTTTTTTTTTTTTTTTTTTTTTTTTTCAAAAAAGAACAAAAAACATGGCAACAAATAATCAGGAAAACACAGACCACAATGGAGTAATTACGAAAAAAAAAAACTAAACAAGAAAAAGTAAATCAAAAGCCGGCATTCAATACAATAGAAAAATGATGTGTCACTGTCTTTCTCTGATTGACCTTAGCTTGTTTCATCAAGCATACAAACATTACTAAGCTAACCTTTTATATTAAAAAACTAAGCTTTTAACATTTTCAAAACATTGGCATCACAATTTTCCCCTTATCAATTGTGAATTAACTTTCTCCAGCCTTTTAATTAATTAATTAACATACAAGTTTTGGTCAAAACACGAATACAACACAATTTTTCTAATTCATGTATTTAAATTAAATGTAAAATTCAACCACATAACCACATATTAAATAAACAAAAAAAAAAAAAAAAAAAAACCAACTTAACCCATTGACATAATTTAAATTCAATAAAATAAAGAACTATTGTAAAATAAACATAGATATGAAACAAAATTAACATTCCAAGTAGCTAGACAAATATAATAATTCCTTTTTAAATATGGCATTAGATTTTTTTCAAGCTCCCCTGTATTGTATGGTATATGTTTTCTGTAGGAGATCGATGAACTAGTAGATAGTAAAGAAAACGGTCCTTGGACGTGAGGAAATTATACATACATTTGAAGACACAATCTTGAAACACAATACAATGAGGAGAAGTAGTGGAGGACGGGGAGACTGTTTGGGAGTATTTGGTTTGCCCTCGTGTGGGTAGAGGAAAAGGTTTTCTGGGCTTTTTGAAGAAAGAATTCTGGCAGGATTCGGTCATGGAATTTCTAAGTTTTTTGTCCAGCAGCATGTTTAGAGAGGTTACCTTCTAAGAATGTAATTCAGGCAATGCCGACATTATTCAATGATGATTTTTCTTGTTACCCCTAGGGCTATGCCGTGAAATCAAAATATAAATGAAACCATACTTGGTGCGACGGCAGAGTTCGGGGGGTGGTCAGGTTTGAATTAAAATGGCGGCTCATGGGAAGGTTTGTGTAAACCAGTTGTTGTTGGATGAGTTTCGCCGCTTACATGAGATGAATAAAAGCTCTTTCTTGGGAAACAAGCCTGGAGGCCTGATATAATAGACCTGCTAGCTTGGCTGGCACGAGGTGCTACAAGTCTCGATAACCTACCTAGTTGTGATTTTTTCGATGCAGAGAGGGAATAATTCGTTCCTTATATCTGGAGGGTTATGATGGAGGTTGAAGAGTTGTCTGAGGAGGGGTAGAGACGGGTGATGGCGATGAAGAGACTTCCTTTGATAGGCCCGATCCTTGGCTACCTGTTGATTGTAAACCCCTATGTGGAGGGTCTGAGCTGCACAGTCGGTATATGATTCCCAGTGTCCCCTCTCATGAACATGCAAGGTAATGGTTGGGATGTGGGTTGCATGAGGGATATTTTTGGTGCTCGCGATGCTAACATGATTTTAAATATTCCTCTCAGTATTAGGAAGCCTCGGGATCAATGGTTTTGGAATTGGGACCAGAAGGGTGCTTACACTGTTTAAGTCATGTTACAAGCGGCTTACTATGGTGGTTGCGGATGATCGCCCGTGGTCTAAAGTTTGGAATCTTCACATTCGGCTGAAGGTGAAAAACTTCTGCTGGCAGTTAGCTTCATCTTACCTCCCTACCCGTGACATTTTGATGACTAAAAATTGTTGCTTGTGCGTTGAATTGTCATATGTGCAGAGATGTAGAAGAGTATGCCCTTCATTTGTTTGTTTATTTCCCTCAAGTAACACGCATCTGGAATAAGTTGGGGATGCCGCATATCTGTACCTATTGAAGGTAATCATCTTGGTGACTGGTTTTTTAGGGGTATGAATTCTTTGAATGCTAGTCTATTGCCTAACTTTGTAATGGTTCTGTGGGGTGTGTGGTGTAGCCGAAATGACAGCGTTTGGAAGGGGTGTCGTTTTTTATTTGAATGTAGTGGTTCAGAGAGCTTTGTTGTTTCTGGATAGTTGGAGGACTGTAAATGAGGCGTCACCAGGTCAGGACACACATAATGTGGTCGTGACTCGAATGGACGAAACCTTGCCTCAGGGGGCGGGATGTGAAATTGAATACGGACGGCGGGCGATACGGAGACTAATAATGTTTAGGGTTTTGGTTTGGGGACTCCGCGATGACAATGGGGATTTTTAGCGGCCAAGATATGTTGTTGACCTTGGGGTCTTTATGGTGAAAGAAACTGAGCGCTTTGTGCATCCGGGAAGCTTTGAGTTTGTGGAAGAAGTATAGGGTATTGGGCTCCCGCTGGATGGTAGAGATGGATGTCATGTTTGTTTATCTTGCAAATTGGTTCGCCAGCTTTTATTCTGCTTTTGGTTTCGTTTGTCGAGATATTTAAAAATTTAGCGATCTGGAGATAGATGATGTTAAATTTTGTTGTGTTAAGCAGATCTACAAATTGTTGCGCTCACTCTATTGGCTAGGGGGCTTTTCTGATGAGTCAGGTTGCGGGGAGTGGTTTGCTCTTCCACCATCTTTTCCTGATAAACGTTACTGCGGTGTTCAATTGAATTAATCTTTCGTCTTAAAAAAAAAGAAAATTTAAAAAAATATTGTAAGAATATTAGAATAGACAAAGAGAGGAGAGGGAAGGTCGAGATTCTCATTCATCATGCAGAATACTTATACAAAGGTATTACAAATATAAGGTAATGAATACATATAAAAGGTAGTAACCTTATCAGTTACAACTGCTACCATATATATATATACACTAATGTCCACATTAATAATATTTATAACACTCCCCCTTGGACATTATTTGACATGATCTTGCTTCTTCAAAACTTGCTAGGAAAACCCTGTGGGAAAATAGACAAAAGAGTATATATGTATATATTCATGCCTCGTTAAAAACTTCACTAGGAAAACCTCATGGGAAAAAATCTAGTTGAAGAAAAAAGTACAGTGATATTTGTAAGAAACTATATTGTACTGATTGCCGTCATTAAAAACCTTAACTTAAGAAAACCCATATGGGAAAAACTTAGTTAAGGGAAAAAGATTACACCAAAACCTCCAGGACACAATCAACATAATCTTCAGGATTTTGGGGTTGGTCTACTTAAGCAATTATTTTGCAACTTTTCCCATTTACATTACTATTCATACTCATGTCTCGTTAAAAACCTTACTAGAAACCCAGTGGGAAAATTAGTTGAGAAAAAGAGTGCATGATGTATGTTTATCCTTGTTTTAGATTAGCTGCATCATTAAAAACCTTAGAATTTAAGGAAAACCCCTGTGGGAAAAACTTAACTAAGGAAAAAGTACAACCATTAGTCATCTAAGACTCAATCTTCAGGATTGATTCATGTAAAATGATACTCCCCCTCAAGATAACAATCTTTAATTCCCATACATTAAATTTCCAAACTGTATAGAGGGATTTTGTAAATAAATATATA
Source organism: Ipomoea purpurea (assembly GCA_009835305.1). Lineage (NCBI taxonomy): Eukaryota > Viridiplantae > Streptophyta > Magnoliopsida > Solanales > Convolvulaceae > Ipomoea > Ipomoea purpurea. The sequence continues at coordinate 58,964 of VALG01010234.1, forward strand.
CAACTGTCATTTGAATAAATATACTCTATAATAATCTTGTGACTCTTCTGGAGTTCACGTGGTATAATATTGATTCATAATATCTAGTCAAAAGGATTTCATTATATATCCTTGTATCATTTGTGCAACACAATCGTTATTGACCCTTTATGGGACAATGGGGGTAAATATAGTACAACCAGTTTTGGGACTTGGCAATATGGGGATACAAAAATAATAGACAGTACCTAAGTAGCCCATTGTATATTGGTTTGTCTAAGTATCCAATCAAAATCATATATTGGTTAACTGGTGTATACAAATTTCTTCAAAGAAAAACTCGATCTTCAAGTCGAGATAATACTTAGCTTTCCCAAGCTTTTGTTTCAAAATCTCCGTCTTTAGATATGGGCTGACAACATTAAGCCCTTTATATATTTCATTGATGTTTTTCCACCATCAATATTGACTTAGATAATAAATAATAAATAAGTTCATTATCAACATTTTATCAAGCGCACAATGGTAAATATTATTCCTTCAATGAGGATATTAACTCCATTCGCAACCCTTTAAAGAGTAAATATAATGACACTTAAATTCTCATTTCGGGAATTATAAATCCATCAGGGATTTCTCAAAATAAATATTAACTATTTCAGTCCTATAAAGACCTTAATAATTTAATGTGCGATTTTCACTTTTTTCTCATTTTGAGAACTTAAAATCCTTCGGGGAATTTTGAATTTAATATTAGTTGCATATCTAATTTATTATTCTGCCAATGATGTAGCGAAACTTAATGCCATTTATCGTGGGAAAATATGTTTGATTAAAAATCAATCAAGGGTATCTGCGTGAACCATAAGACTACAAACTCGCTTTATATCATATCACCTCATTATTCTTATTTCTCTTTCGTGCACACACCCACTTGTAATCTTCGGGGTTAACTCTCAATGGTGTATTGTTATAAAGAGAATTATTAACAATTAGCGAGTCGAGCTATGCCTTAATTGCTCCTTTATACGTTAAATAATTATGGAACTTCCGGTGCATAACTCTGGATCCAGATTATCATATAATTGAGCATTTGCACAGGCTATTGTGTTGTCGACAACTATAATACTTTCATAAATCTCTCCCATATTTATAATTATTTATGACAATATTTAAGTCAAACTAGATCTAGAAATTTTCCCATACTTATTCAGATCACATCTAGTTGTCGCATCCCTAGGTATTATGTTTGTTTGGTGACCTATAATTGACTAGGGTTTTTTCGTCATCTGAACGCAATGTCTCCAAAGACATAATTATTTCAGTATTCAAGAGTGACACATGTTCTATTTACTAGATCTTCAGTATAATGAATTCTTATCGCTTACACCGATTAATTACTCCTACACTTCTAGCATCCAAGGAGTATTGATATATATTGTCCAAATTGGGGATTGGTATATGGGACATAGTCATCTTTTAGATCAGTATGATTCAATAGATGTATTTGGGCATATTATTTGCTAATATCGCAAATATTCATTCTTCTTAACTTTCAGTAGTCTAACTAGATACCATGGAGATTAAATAATGAAGATATTTTATATTCCTATTGATTTCTTGCATTCTTTAATTTGAACTCTTTCTCCCCCTATGCGAGAAAACACATTCTTCATTAATTAAGTATGCAGTCAGCGTACCTAACGAATATGCATATTAGTCTCCTATCATGTGTTTGGCATTAATTAATCCAATAGACTAAGCTTCTTTGGTAGCCTTTTTGAGAGGTACGTTGTAGTCAGGTGATATATTGAAATAGATTGCGCTATTATAAAATAATAAAACGCAGATAGGAAATGTTTATTTTGAAAACATGTACTAGGTAATCAACAATTTCATAACAATCCTTGAGGGATTGGTTTGTGATATGCAGTGAGTTAGATTGGATTGCAAACAAAAGTATATTCCCCAAAACAGATAATTCAATCATTCTCCTTCACACATGCCCTATAAAATAATCATGTAGGATAGAAATTGTAATATCTAACTCTTATGGTTTGCCTTAGTGACCCAATTGCGCATTGCCATAATTAAAAATTGGTTCTCTAAATTAAAGATTTATTGCAACCCCAATAAGTTCTCAAATGTTATATAAAATTTACCACAAGTGGCAATATAAAATCATATATGGCAAGCATACACATTGGAAAAATAGTGAAACATCACAATCTTAGGGAGATTAAACACCAAACGGAAGTAATAGATGTTGGAAAATTATCAAATATTAACATTTGTTTGCTTCAAGTGCAAACCAACATGCATGTGACTCACTTTTTGGCAGTTAAGCCATAACATTTTTGCATAATGGCATATCATTAAAAATAGAAGTTGCGGACTTCATTCACGAGTCATGAGTCATTGGTCACTCAAAGAACTACTACTGGAGTACAATGTGACCTCATAAATGACATGCAAGATAACGAGTTGACAGATAATTAATGTTCTAAGTTTACCGTCGGGGCAAAGCTATATTAAAAAATATAGGTATTATCCTGACAGTAAATATGTTACCGGTAATAATAATATAAGAATAACAGATTGTAACAATAGATGTACTGCTTTAGTCTCAGTATAGAAATAGCGTGTCCTTTGCTAGCTGAAGAGATCCCCATTTATACTAATGTCCTAACGGTAACAACATGGGACATAAATGGGGAGCCTAAGCTTTTAATTCATTCTCATCAATGGTAGCTTCAATGGCAGTAAAGGAGGCACTTGTTGGAATTCTGTCCGTTGAGATTCTGCCTTTGGTTCCATGTGGTGCCGCATCAAATATAGCGCTAGGTTGGATGCCCACTTATGATCCGGGTTGGGTGCCACCCTATTATCCTGTCACAGTACCCCTACTCCTGAGTCAACGGATGTGTTTGAGTTGACTTGGGAGTAAGGCTGAATCTATTTTGATCCTATGCAGAATCCTGATTGATTTAAAATATGTAATTTTATTTCCAAATCTCTGATTTGTGCTTTCAAATCCTTTCCTACCTCTAAAGATATTCACTTAACTTTTTATCGCAAACTCCTCTTCAATATGAACCCTTGCCTCTGAGCAGTTGGAGAGCACTCTTCATCAACTTCTGCCACGCTCTATAAGTCTCTGTTGTCATTACTTATTTTTATCATTACGATTTATTTAGGAATTTATATATAGCATATTTATACACGCCTGTCCCCTTTCAATCTTTTTTTTTTTTTTTTTTTTTTGCCGCCGGTGCTGCGCCTCGACTTGTAGCTGAGGCGTCGCCGCAGCTATTTGGCCGAGGCATTGCCTCGGCCTTCTGGCCAAGGCGCTGCGTCAGCCGTCTGTCCGAGGCGTTGCCTCAGCCTTCTTTTTTTTTTTTTAATACGCTGCTTTCTTGACAGGCAATTTTGTACCAAAGTCTTGCGAGTTATCTGTAACCGAGGTGAGGTTAGTGTGTTTTTGCTTATAATGGATATCACGTCTTTGATTGATGCCAGGGAACTTAATTTTGATGGTGATGATGAGGAGTACCTTCCCGAGCATGATTCCCCTCTTTTTGCAAATTTTCCCCTCTTCCGTTTGTTGTTGACTCACCCACACCTAGGCCCGAACTGAAAAAGAAGAAAAAGCGCAAGGCTTCATATTCCGCTCTGGATAACTCCCTCGTCCTGTCCATACGGCCTCAACTAGGGTCACATGATTGGGTGGATATTAGAGGTCTCCTTAGTCCTGACGGTTTGACTTACCCTCCTAATCCTCAGGGTAATATCTCTGACCCACCCTCGATATGTATTTTGGGGTCCACCTTCTGTCGCTACAGGTTGGGCTGCGATTTCCCTTCATAGGTTTGTGATAGATTTTATGAACTACTACGAGATAGCCCCCGGCCAGCTTGTTCCCAACGTTCACCAGGTGATTGTAGGCTTTATTTCTATATGCCAGGACAAAGGGATAGAACCCACTCTAGATCTTTTCAGACACTTTTCATAGTTGGTAGGGCTTCTCAGGAGGGTAAGGGATTTATCTTGGTTTCGAGTAGGCCGCGTTTCAACTCTTTGAGGACCGCCCTACTTTTAACAAGGACTGGAAACCCAAATTCGTTTTTGTCACACTTGTGGGTCGTCCATCTCCCTTTCGTGTCACGTAGGGATCCCGTCTACGTTGCCCCTCCTACCCTCGACATGAGTCCTTCCCTCCGCCGAGATGTAGATGACCTACTAGGGGATGACTTTTATCGATCGTTGATTACACCACCGAGTGGAAACTCGCGGGCTTAGGCTTCGTGAGGACTCAACCTGCTGCTCTTTCACCCACGGGTATTCTTCTGTTATCACTTAGTCTTTATTCATCAACCACTAACTCTAACTTGTCTTCTTTTGTTGCAGGTATCATGTCTTCGTCTTCGAGATCCGGTCGATACTTGCGCAGGATCCCCCCTCCAAGAAGAGCAAGGTAGTGAAAGGTAAAAAGAGCCATGCTGCGGCCGAGGAGGTGATGCCACCCCCCCGGCACGCACGCCTACTCCATCCAAGGTCGCCGAGGGGGTGACGCAGCCTCAATCAACTCGCACACCTACGCCTACTCCAAGGTGTGCGAGTTGACGGAGGCTGCATCACCCCCTCGGCGACCTTGGATGGAGTAGGCGTGCGTGCCGGCGGGGGCGGCATCACCTCCTCGACCGCAGCTTGGCTCTTTTTACCTTTCACTACCTTGCTCTTCTTGGAGGGGGGATCCTGCGCAAGTATCGACCGGATCTCGAAGACGAAGACATGATACCTGCAACAAAAGAAGACAAGTTAGAGTTAGTGGTTAATGAATAAAGACTAAGTGATAACAGAAGAATACCCGTGGGTGCAAGAGCAGCAGGTTGAGTCCTCACGAAGCCTAAGCCCGCGAGTTTCCACTCGTTGGTGTAATCAACGATCGATAAAAGGCCATCCCCTAGTAGGTCATCTACATCTCGGCAGAGGGAAGAACTCCTGTCGAGGGTAGGAGGGAAACATAGACGGGATCCCCACGTGACACGAAAGGGAGATGGACGACCCACAAGTGTGACAAAAACAAATTTGGGTTTCCAATCCTTGTTAAAAGTAGGGTGGTCCTCAAAGAGTTTGAAACGCGACCTACTAGAAACCAAGACAAATCCCTTACCCTCCTGAGAAGCCCTACCAACTATGAAATGTGCCTCGAAAAGATCTAGAGTGGGTTCTATCCCTTTGTCCTGGCATATAGAAGAAAACCTGCAATCACCTGGTGAACGTTGGGAACAAGCTGGCTAGGGGCTATCTCGTAGTAGTTCATAAAATCTATCACAAACCTATGAAGGGGAAACCGCAGCCCAACCTGTAGCGACAGAAGGTGGACCCCAAAATACTTATCGAGGCGTGGGTCGAAGATATTACCCTGAGGATTAGGAGGGTAAGTCAAAGCGTCAGGACTAAGGAGACCTCTAATATCCACCCAATCATGTGACCCTAGTTGAGGTCGTATGGACAGGACAAGAGAGTTATCAAGAGCGGAATATGAAGCCTTGCGCTTTTTCTTCTTTTTCAGTTCAGGCCTAGGTGTGGGTGAGTCAACAACAAACGGAAGAGGGGGAAAATTTGCAAAAAGAGGGGATCATGCTCGGGAAGGTACTCCTCATCATCACCATCAAAATCAAGTTCTCCGGCATCAATCAAAGACGTGATATCCATTATAAGCAAAAACACACTAACCTCACATCGGTTACAGATAAGCTCGCAAAACTTGGGTACAAAATTGCCTGTCAAGAAAGGAGCGTATTAAAAAAAAAAAAAAAGGTTGAGGCAACGCTCGGCCAGATGGCTGAGGCAGCGCCTTCGCCAGAAGGCCGAGGTGCTCGGCTTGACCAAATAGCTGAGGCGACGCCTCAGCCACAAGCCAATGCATGACACCTCGGCCATATGAGGCGACGCCTCGGCCGCAAAAAAAAAAAAAATGAAAAAGGGGACAGACATGTATAAATATGCATATATATTAATTCATAAATAAATCGTAACGATAAAATAAGTAATGACAACAGAGACTTACAGAGCGGTGGCAGAAGTTGATGAAGAGGTGCTCTCCAACTGCTTAGAGGCAAGGGTTTATATTGGAGAGAGTCTGCGATAAAAAGTTAAGTGAATATCTTTAGAAGTAGGAAATGATTTGGAAAGCACAAATCAAGGATTTGGAAAATAAAATTACATATTCTAAATCAATCAGGATTCTGCACAGGATCAGGATCAAAGATAGATTCAGTCTTACTCCCAAGTCAACTCAAACACATCCGTTGACTCAGGAATAGGGGGACTGGTGACAGGATAAACGGCTGGCACCCAACCCAGATCATAAGTGAGCATCCGACCCGTCGCTATATTTGACCCGGCACCACGTGGAAACCAAGGGCAGAACCTCAACAGACAGAATTCCAACAGGTGCCTCCTTTACTGCCATTGAAGTCACAATTAAAGCCACTATTGATGAGAATGAATTAAAAGTTTAGGCTCCCCATTTATGTCCCATGTTGTTATTGTTAGGACTTTAGTATAAATGGGGCTCTCCTCAGCTAGCAAATGAACACGGTATTTCTATACTAAGACTAAGGCAATACAACTATTGTTACAATCCGTTATTCTAATATTATTATTACTGGTAACATATTTACCGTCATATCCTTTTTGTTTAATACTCAATTGAGATTTATTCAATGTCAAAGAACTCGTGTGAAACAATGCTATATAAATTAGCGCCAGCAATAAACTTGAATTTTGACAATAACATGTATAATAGTCAATTTTCTATATTTGGAGAATTTGTCCTTGTGTTATTATTTTAAGTGTGCATGAATTCACCTTCCAGGCAAATTAGTCTTATATCATTCTGGCTAGTAATATTAATTGACATCACAAGATTAAAGTAAGGTAACAGGTGAACCTAACAATGAAAAAACCAATATTGAGAATTTCATGCGTTTTCATTTATAAGTTGTGATAAATCTCAAAATTATGGCCTATAGCAAATAATTAGTTGCCAACACGAGGAAATAAAATTTCTTTATGAGCCTAATCAAGAGATTATATGCTAAATGTTGTCAATTAAAGAGAAGCATATTTAATATGTGATATAATTGTCCCTTATGTCTTGGACACCAAAAATCTCAATTAAATCATGCACATCCATTTTAAATAAAGGGTATGCATGTTTGATACACGCAAGACATGACATGACAAGAGATATTCTATTAATTCATATATTAGAAAATAGAAATGAGAGAAGTACCGTTCGCCGGAAGGGTAACGAGCAGATGTTCGTTGCTGGCCCCATTCATTAAAGCGGAAGCCCATATAAGATTTCAGGGGATCAAAAACAACACTTTTCTAAAAGTCATAACTTATCAATCTTTACCTCACATAATTTCCATAACACACCAGAATAACATCGAGCATAAAGGTAAGCAGAAAAGAATATACCAATCAAATAAAAAAAAACAAAATTCCGCAACACCGCAAAGAGAAAGAGTCATAACACCGGATATTTCAAAGCATATAATATTTAATCATGTAGATAAAAAGCGTACAAAACACATTTTGTTGCACAAATATATTTTATGATAATTTAATTTATTCTTTAAAACCGTTCAGAACAAGACAAAATAACATGATAACCATAGGTAAAATTGTTCATCCAATCAAGATCATCATAAAAACCAAACTCTATATATCCCAAAACCATTTCCATAACACTTTAAAAGCGCTAGAGAAGACAAAAACATAACAACACAATACAGCCATACTTACCAAAACAATATATCTACAACCAAACCCAAGACAACCTAACACTACACTTGATACTAAACCCAATAAATCTATACAATACAAATACAACAAATCAACAGATATATATCAAGACATCAATATTATTACAATCACAATTATATCTCAAACCTTATAGTTATCTACCAAAAAATACAATTCACAACCAAATAAGCCTAGTAGCTCTCACATAAAGTATACATCTTAATATTTAGCTGACCCATTGATTTTCAGACCATCGCTATCCACCAATTATACTAATCATACATCATTCGCCCGGGTAAAGACACAATATTACTTTTCTTCACACCCAACACGCATCCATTAAGCACATGAGTTCACTCTTCCTGCTCAAACTACACCTCTCTAATTCATCGCTCTCTCTACCCTCACGCTCTCTACCGAAATATTATGTAGATACGCGGCTCAAATCACTTTGAATTTTATGATCACAATTACATCAACAGACACACATTAAATATGCATATGCATACAGTGGGTTCCTAGCCATGAGAGGTAGATACTCATTTGAATAGCAAAGAATCGTTGGCATTATTCAAACACATGATGCAATACAGAATTTCCCCATCACTTACATGCACACATACAATCCCCTATCCACCATAAAATATGCTACGACAATAAATTGGATGAAAATGGAAAGACACATAAAAGTGATATATACACACATATCAACAATCAACAAGTCACAGCAATATACACATGCCTCAGCATACACTGCATATTACAACATGAGAGCTCATACCAAACTAGGTTTTTTATCGCAATCTCAAATCAAAACGAAATCATATGACACCCTCAACAAACTATAATAAAAGTACTACAAGACTAAGTGCAAATTCGTCCAAGTTCCACCAGTATCAATTAACCCAGCAGCTTAACTAACTTATTCCCCCTACAACTGTGTAAGACATCCAATCATTGACACTTTCTATAGAGTTTGTAATATAAAATTAGCTCGTCAAGACTCATTGTATAATGCATTAACAGAAAATTTAGTTTGAACATTGAAGAGTAAAATTGACAAAACAGAGACAGGATATAAAAATACAATAATCATGAAACCCAGGAAAAACAAAAGACATGGTGCGAAATTACCAGTCAATACCAAGGTTGAAGAATTAACAACTACAAATGGGAGAAAAGCTCAAACTGATACACAGCTACATCATTTAGATATTAGATTAAACTTTAACCACATTGCTTTTGTTGGTGAAGGTTAAACACAACAAAATTACATTGCACTAATACGAAGTATAATTAGTCAAGTATAATGGACGCCATAGCGACGTAGAGTATAAACATTCATGTTTACACGTCAATTAGGGATAATAATAGCATTATAGTTTCGAAAAGAGATAGAAGACCGTGTTCTCAACTTATAGCCGGACGTCAATACTACTGGAAAATGCAACTTTAATTTCATCCATTCCTGGTAATTGGTCGCACAATAGACTCAATCACCATCAACAACACTAACAGATTCACAGATCATCTCGCTATAAATTTCATATCGCATAGTACAGCAGGCGTCAATCGAACCTCCCAACTGTCACCACTAAAACCGCCCAGAGTCCACCAGACGTGAAACCCTCAACGCTTCGCTATACTTACATTTAACATAGCGAGAATAAACATTCACCTCTACAGACCACCGACATGCGTCCCGCGATCTAGCGACCGATAGGTAGCTGAAAGCCGGCAGATCGGCAATCTCAAAAATCTCAAACTGATTAAATGGGCCTAACACTACTGCTCCAAGAATAACTAGACGACGGATACCCGAGTCTGAAGCAATCTGCAACGGATCTCTACTTCGACCGACGTCTGAGGCATCGACAGCTTTCCATGACCACCTCAAAGCCTGAAAGTGACCGTCGGCCGGAAAACACTTGACCTGTCTCGGCGAAACCTGCTCCAGCGAAAACTCACCAGCCTCCTCCCGTCGAGAGCAGGATACTTCGGAACTTCCGACTAATTGCCCTCGGCCTCGCAGAACGGCTCGGCAGAGGACGACACGCCAACCGTAGATGGACGTCGGCAACTCGCGCTGTTTCGCATCGCCCTTCTTCTTCCCCTGCAACATACTCCCGGTCGCTGGCTGGACCAATGATCGGATGGCCGACTGCTTTATCGCTACCAAGCACCTACGACCACAAACTGCTTCCGTTTAGGTCCCGCGCCAACGACGGTTCTAAGAATTATTCACAATGACAAAGGAAGAGAGGGAAGGTCAAGCATCATTCATCATCCGAATAACTTACCACAAACGATTATTACGAAATATAAGTAATGGAATATATATAAAGTAGAACTATCAATACCAACTGCTACCATCAATACTACAATCTACATTAATAATATTATAAAAAAAACGTGTAGCATATCACACTATGAAATTAAATTCTTTTATTAATTTAAGAAAGACAAGAATTAAAAAAAAAAAAAAAAAAAAAACACCACATTTCACTGCTCCGCTTAAGAAGAGCTAATATCATAATTCATGAAATTCCACCGCCCGTGGGAGCAATACATAACATTTGCAAATACCACAGAATGATTCATAATGCGGATAGAAATTTTTCAAATATTGCATGTGTCGTCATCCATGGCAAATTACCAATAAACAATATACTTCGTGTAATTCGTCCACCCTCCCAATTATTTTCCTATCTGAAAAGTAACGGTCTAGAGAGGGAATCGTAAGGCAAAAATTTGCATTCTCTCTTTAACAATTCCCACTAGGGTTTGCCTCCGTTGCTAGGGTTTCTAGAGTTTCCCGACGTTTTTGGTTGTTTTTCTTTGATCGAATCATGGTCGATCCCCTATTCTGATTTACGTAACCGACCGGACTACAGCAGAGACATCACGACGAACTTGCTGCTGTTCCATCCCGACAGAACGGCAATACGACAAAGGCAGACAACGGATGCTTTCGCGACGAATCCCAGCGTCGTCATGGGCTGACGAGACCACCGATCCTGAGCGAGAGGATAATTATCGAACGTCTAACCGCGTTGGCGGAATTGCGCATGAGGAAGGAGCGAGGAAATCGCTTTGAGCCCGGTGGGGGAGGGTGTCCGGGTGGTGGCGAGGAGGAGGAACAACGGTGGTGTGTGTGTGGCATTCTTGACAACGAAAGGTGGTGAAGTTGGAGTATATGCGCCAAGTGATGGCCTCGTTTGGCAAACCATGGGGTCACATGCATGTTACAGAGATAACCGAGGCGTTTAGTCATCTTCTATATGAATGTGCAAGAGTCCCGCATGAGGACCCGTGGCTTGAGAAACCCCTGGTTTGTAAACAAGGGAGCTGGATGCAACGCCGCATGCGAATTGAATTGAACCGTCGGTGAATAGTGGGATACAGCTTTATGACTTACCCGCCTGGATATACATCGGAAGCGTTCTCTGAACACGGCCAATTTTATTGGTACTTGGAAAAAGTATGATCGTTATCGGGAGCATCCATGGAAGACGTTTCACCGGGTCCGTGTGTCAATATCGGGAAAAGCCGCTAAAATGAAGGATGAAACTAATTAAACGAGATAAATCAAGCTGCTGGGTAAACTTCCGTTACGAACGCTTACATACTTTTTGCTTTCTATTGTGGTTGTACTGGGCATGCGGACATGAAGGCGGGGGGAGGTAGCCGTGGGCCTAGGGCAAGTGGGGGACCCGTGGTTGAGGCCACTGATGGGAAAGGGAAAGATGGATGAAGAAGGGAGGGAATGTGGGTTAAGGGGATGTACGGGTGGGGTTGCGGATGGGGGCGGGTGAGGAGTGGTGGTAGCGGCGGCTAAGGAGCAAGGAGGGGATGGGATGGGTGGTGGCAGTATAGTTAGGAGGATACCGGAGATGTGGTGATGTCTGAGCTCTCAAAAAACGATTTACAGCGGGTCCGCCTGGCGCGTCCAGGCCGACCATCTCTCCTCAAACGGGCAAGTACTTCTTATAGCACTAACTGAGTAAGTTCATCGTGACTCCTAGGAAATAATCCACAGACAGTTCGTTGGAAGTGGTGACATGGTCCCGCAACAGAAGATAGCCAGAGTGTCGGAATGGACTTATACCAATTCTGAAAAAGCCAAATTATGAGCGCCAGGATTCGAGGACGTCTGGGCAGGGGTACAATCTGATTCTTCCATCTCCATGTGCAAATTAAGAATGTAGGTAGGTATTTTTGAGTGTCAACTATAAATTACCCTCTATATGTTGGAGGGAGCCTCTCACAATATTGAGGGCGTGTTGGTTCGTTATGGCCTGTGGAGTTAGCACTTTTTGAAATTTTTGCCGAAATAAAAAAATAACTATACTGCTGTTTGAGGCGCGTTAATTAGCTGGTTGATGTTTATCAATCTATAGAATTTAGTCGCTTTGGCCGGGTGTATGGTGGCCTATAAAGGGAAAAGGTATGGCAATGACAAGTTTCTCGCTACCCTCAACCACAGAGGGCACGTTATTGACAAGAGAGAGCGGTGAGGTGACAAAGTATGTTAGCAGGTGGTCTTCCGAGTAGTACAGAAGTAGAATATGAGGGAGGCATGGCCTCGCGACCACACACAGGACGGGGGCGTAAGACATTCCAGCTGTGTCTTATACATCATCCGCCAATGAGGAGTATCTAAAAAAAATTGATCGAAGCGAGAAGAATAGATGGGGAATCCTCACGCCGGTTCGGCATGTCGAAGGAGTAAGTTTTGGGCGACAGGCGTTTACAATTGTGGACTGGCTCGAACTTTCACCGCGTAGTGTCACACCGGTAGGTTTTGACAATACCCGGAGTAAGGAAAAAAGACTGGCGCAGTGCTTCTTTGCGCACTACGAGTGAAACTTGTCCGCGAATTTCGTGTGAAGAGAAGGAAGAGGTGGCGTGAAGATCCCGCAGAGGTCTTCACTCTATCCGATGCGATTCCGAGACTGAGTCTATTCTGATACTGAGGGTGAGAGGGTCTGATCGAATACTGGTTCTTGAGGGTTACCCGAAAGTGCCCATCACACGTGGTTGAGTTGCTGCACGTCTCTTTTAACCCACTGGTGAGTTTCGAGGGCGAGTACCAGTATTGTCGTTTGGACTTTCTGGCACGTTGGGCGAGAATGAGCCGCAGATAAATCCTTGGGATGAATTCAAAGAGAAAAGATTCCGCTGTTGAGAGATTGGCGACGTTTGAGGTCAGTGTTATGAGCGTCTGGAGTAATGATTCTCTATGTCTTTAAGAGAGAGACAGGTGCAGAGCGCGGGCGAGGAGGCGAGAGCGAATATATGCGCCTCTATCTACACTCGCCTGGCGGATGGGTAGGGATAAGGGCAGTATGATAGATTTTGTCAGTCACAAAATACCCTTTTTTTGTTTTATTTGTGTGAGCAGTAGATTTGCCGTGGTGGAATTTGTATAATTATAGCTAGTGAGTGTGTGAGGGGTGAGAGTTAGCATTGTTAATACAAACAAAATATTTATGGTGACCCGCATCAAAGTCAATTGAAAAAGGAAAGAAGAGACTACATAGAATATGAGCATACGTATCACAGACGGGAATCCATTTACGATGTTTAGAAATACGCATTTGACCCTGAGACTATCCGAAGATATCAAAGTAATTGATCATCATGAGCGATAAGATATTCACTCCCATCTGCAATAAATGAATGCAGTACTATTCAAATTTAATTTATTACGTTACATTGTAGACAGTGCGGTCCTGAGTATAACTTGATGTATAGCATACGATCTGGGCCATCAGCGAGTTGGAGGACATGTCATATCTAGACCAAAAGTATTCATATCATCTATGGTATTCAGTTCTGTGCTATTCCTTTGCGTTTGGCGTAGGCAGATTGAAATCATACTTATAGTTTCCATATATATGTTTCATCCGAGGTTTTATTTTTTCATTTCGAGCGACTGATTAAAAGGACATGATGTGTTTCAACTTGTGAGCTTGCCGTGCGGAGGGGCGCGAGAGACATTTATTAGAATACCTATGTGAGGTGTGTGATGTGATGAGTTTGGCATTCTTCTTGGATATTACGCTTCTATAGAAGGGCCTGCTCGATTCCCTTTACATCATCACAATACACTGAGAGGATCGAGGAGCGAGTATCCAACGCGCATACGAGTACACATAGGTTTGTTCGCCCACTTGGTCCTGATTTGTTGAGATGATCGAAAGATGATGTCAAAATTACACTATGAATACGTCCTTAATCTTCACTGCCTATGCAGTTTGAGTTAGTATAGAGGTTTTATTCAGTAGTGCTGTTATTATTATTTTGGCAATTTTCACCAATTACTACATGTTCGTCCAGGCGTAAGCTCGGATGGTTAAATTGTTGATACAATCTCGGCTAATTTTCTACGATTTCAAATTACTGAGAGAATTTATTGTGGGAATTGTTGGGGAGATTGTCATGTAGTATATTGTGAATTGCTTGAACTCAGGCTCGCTGCGTGAAGGATTGAATGATCTAATGTGGTCTTAATCCGAAGAAAGATGTGCTTGAGACAGTAGCTGATATGAGACCAAAAGCACTAAGTAATGTCTATAACAGAATCATGGCAAAGGTAATAGCCAATAGGATGAAACCGCTTATGGGGAACCTCATCTCTGAGGCCCAGAGTGCTTTCATCCTGGGAGACTAACCTGATAATATTTTAATAGCTGCGGAGGTGGGCATTACTTGAATAGAAAACAGTGTGGAAAGAAGGGGTGGGCGGCGTTGAAATTAGATATGGCCAAGGCATATGATAGGATGGAATGGCAGTTCCTGAGACGAATGTTGGAGGTAATGGGTTTTGATGACCGGTGGATTAATTTGTTAATGCAGTGTGTTACTACTGTCCAGTATAACATCTTGATTAATGGTGCTCAATAGTGGGAGTGTAACGCCAACCAGGGGATTTGCGGCAGGGGATCCTTTGTCCCCATATTTATTCCTCATATGTACGAAGGGTTATCTATGTTATTGCAGAGAGCGCAAATGACTGGCTTAATACATGGCTGCAGGGTTGCTAGGGGAGCCCCGCAGATATCACATCTATTTTTTGCAGATGATAGCCTATTATTTTTTAGAGCGATAGTGGGGAGGCAGGAATAATTAAACAGTGTCTGGGACGATATGAGGAGCTCTCAGGACAAAAGGTAAATTATCATAAGTCTAGTGTATGTTTTAGTAGAAATACCAGTGTGGAGGATAGGGAAGAAGTGGCGAATTGCTTGCAGGTAGACCCAGGCACCCAATTTTGGAAAATATCTGGGACTACCATCTTTTGTGGGGAGGAATAAGAAGGCAGTGTTCTCATATATTGAGGAAAAGATAAAACAGAGAATAAGCTCATGGAACAAGAAATTTCTGACACAGGCAGGAAAATGAGATTTTATTAAAAAGCGTAGCACAATCTATGTCTACCTTTTCAATGAGTGTCTTTTGATTCCGGACTCAGTATGTTTATCAATTCAGAGAACAATGAACAAGTATTGGTGGGGCACTGGTATGGATAGAGGAATACACTGGAAAGCCTGGGATAAGTTAAGTATCCCAAAGAAATATGGAGGAATGGGATTCAAAGATCTCACGAATTTTAATTTAGCGATGTTGGGAAAAACAGGCATGACGCCTACTCACGAGTCCATACACACTTGTTGCAAAAGTCTATAAGGAAAGGTACTATCCGAATACCACTTTATTGATGCCAAAAGTAGAAGGATGCCCGAGCCACTCATGGAGAAGTATTATGACAACTCATGACATGGTGGTGGCACGAGTGCGCAGGAGAATAGGGGATGGTAAAACAACACTAATCTGGGGACACCCATGGTTGCCTGATAATCCTAGCCCCTTGGTACAGACTGATATGCCTGTAGAGCTCAGGCACGCTAAAGTGGCAGGTTTAATAGATGAACAGACTGCTACCTGGGACCCACATATTTTAACAGATTTATTTGAGGAGGATGTGTAGAATAATGAGGATACCTGTTAGTCCAGGATATGAGGACTCATGGTATTGGCTTGATGACCCCAATGGGATATACACAGTTAAAAATGCCTATAGAGACATTATGGGAATTTATGAACACGCGTCTGGGAGTTTTGAGAAATGGACTAAAATGTGGGGAATGAGAGTACCCCCAAAATGGAAGACTTTTTTGTGGAGAGCAATTTGTGATATTCTTCTAACAACTAACAACTTGATTATAAAAGATGGTGGAAGTGGATCCCACATGCCAAATGTGTGGGTTGGAACATGAGATTGTTATGCATACACTCATCAATTGTGATTATTCTAGACAAGTTTGGAATATTTCAGGATTGCCAATAACAAATATTGTTGTCAACCCATTCCCCGAGTGACTAACAATTGTGCTTACAATGTTCACACAGATTGTTTACAGCTGAGGAATGCGATACGGTGGAATACGACTACCGTAATGTCCTATGTTGGAGTAGTAGTTGACCAGTGTAGGACTTTAATTTCGTCTTTTAATTATGTCTTGTTTAATCATGTTTCTAGGCAAATTAATGCGTATGCGCACACATTAGCTTCGTTAGCTTTTGTTCAGGATCAAGCTATGTACTGAGATTCTATCCCTCCAAACTGCATTGCAGCTTTGATTCATTAATACAATCATTCATTTGTTGGCTTTAAAAAAAAAAAAGGTTTATCAAATTAAAGAAGATTCCTAGAAATGAGCCGCGTAACTTCCCCCTCAATCTCAATTCATGAAAAAATACAATAAGTACGATGTTGGATTGCTAAATTCGAGAAAATCATAATGTTTCAAAATATAGCTATTTGACTATTGACTGGGCCGCCGGTGGGCGTCACATTTCCATGGAAATTATGAACAAAATTAAAATTAAGATTGCAAATAAATTGATCGTTAAAATCATTGACCATAAATGACCAAAAATAACACATTTTCACCAATTCCCGTGACTATACAATCTTCTTCTACCCAAAAAGGTTAGATTCCTAATCCAAAGGGTTACCACACTCCAAGAGAATATTTGGGAGGATGGAAATCATGTAATTTAGTGAACACAGATGCTTGACTTTTCCCATCGTTTTTAAAGGTTGCTCTCACATTGACACTCGTGAGACTTGATCCTGACCATTCTTTCTAAACTTCACCCATGTGATCAATTGAGGCAAATTATATCATGCACCGCCGATGCATAAATCGATTATGCACCGCGCGTCTTCTTTTTTTTTTTTTTTTTTTTTTTTAATGAAAATAACAGTGTTTGTTTCCCCGTTTTGCACCCTTTTTGCAAAAAGTAACTCTGTTATTCAGTGTCATTTTGTATACACTGCAGTTTCAGTTCAACACAACTACAGTTTCATATCGATATGAACTACAGTTTCATTCGATATTTATAGACTCAAATATGTGAAAATTTATTTAATTTTATTTATATACACTATAGTTCATTAAACAACAACTACATGATCATTTTGATATATTACAGCTTCATTGTACAATATACATTCAAATATGTGAAATGTATTCAGTTTCATTTTATATACACTGCAGTTTCATTTCACTATAACTACAGTATCATTTTGTTATAACTGCAGTGTCGGTTTAGATATACTGTAGTGTCAGTTGGTGTTTAATACACCAAACAAGCGGATTCCGTTAACTCTAACGGCGGGCCGTTTCTTTACTTAAAGAAACGGCGCCGTTTTTTACCGCGATGCACATGCACCGCAGTCTATAATATAACGACTGATCAATTGAGTTGCCCATGTGGGCATGACTATACAATCCTTATACCATGGACTACGGTTCACAACACACTGTGGACCCTGGAGTATGCCTTATATTGTGAATTTTTATGTCTTGTGTTATAAAATTTTGTACCTTAAGAAAATGAATTCTGTAACTAAAACAAAATAGTAATTGTGTCTTATGCTATGAATTTATGGGTTTTGTGTTGTGAAATTATGTGCTTATTAACACATATTATGTACTTAAATAAGATTTGAAAAATAAATAATATATAACATTATATGTTTATATGTCTTGCATTATGAATTTTTGTATCTTGTGTTATAAAATTATGTACTTTACAAGTATGAATTTTGTATCTCATCATTTTAATCTAAGTTCAGAATGCTACGTGGACTCTGGTTCATTATATAATTTGCCGTGACTATACAATCATGGTCAGTCAGGCATCTTTGCCCAAAATCAAAAATTCAAAGTAGCCCAATTTCTAATTGATTCAGGGTTGAGATTGATCCAAAAATGGTTAATGCAATCCATGGACTAGGGTTCACAGTTCCCTATGATACCCTAGTACATGTGTATGTGTTCTATGTTATGAATTTTTGTGTCTTGTGTTATGAAATTTTGTATTTTAAAAGTATGAATTTTGTATTTGAAACAAATTGATAATTGTGTCTTATATTATGAATCTATGGGTCTTGGGTTGTGAAATTCTGTGTGTATGAAACAAATTATGTACATAAATCAGATTTGAAAAATAAGTAAATATATACATACGTATGTGTCTTGTGTTGTACTTTTTATTGTCTTGTGTTATACAAATTCTATAAATTATGAGTATGATTTTGTAGCTCGTTATTATCGATCTAGGGTCCATAATCTTATGTGGACCCTAATCCATGATATAATTGCATGCTTAATGCGAGAGGTAGAAAGCATGACAATTATACATCGAATCAAGTGTCTATCTTGTATGTGATTATGGTCGAAAAAAGACACTTAATTATGTGTTACAATAACATTTATGTGCTGTCAGTTACATAGCATTATGTTGTGTACGTAAATTGAATGCACATAATATGTTAGACCTGGCAGACACATATAATGCAGGTTAGATATTATGTCCATGCAGTTACATATTACTTACTATATAATATATACACTACAATATAAGTATACTAATATATTACATATAATATACTCTATAATAATATATCAGCTATATAATAACTATAATATAGTAATATAGGTATATTATATTATATCATAATAGTACTATATAATTATATATAGTATAGTATATACTGCACTAATATAGAGCCAAGGAGAGTGGGCCTATAATACGGGTAGAAAAATGGGCGGTCAGCTGATTTTTTATCAAATGAATGATCAGATTTGTCAGATTTTACTTTCTTTTTTCTTGAAATTTCGCTAATTTATCTTAATAACACATATGATTCAATGCCGTGTTAACTTTTGCGTTAAATATTATTTTTTCCGTTACTTCTGTTAGTTCCGCGTTAACTTACTCATTGATTTCAAAGAAGGTCTTAGGTTCGAGACCTCATCCCATATCAGTTTGACTAATTAGTACTCTATTTTCTCTTATTAAATTAAATTCATCATGAACTTAGAGTATCTATCAACAAAAAATGAATAGCATAATGCATTTCTTCTTAAATTTTAAATTATGTGTACTACATGTTTTTATTCAAAAAATTATTCATTTTAATAATAATTAAATAAGAGAATAATTGCTTAGTTATATTGTATTATTGTTGTCTCAATATAAAATTTCTTTATACCAAATTCATCAATTGATTATATTCGCTACATTGTCCCTACAATAGTCTTTATTCAAAAAAAATTATCTTATATCAATAATTATTAAAGAAATAATTTTATTAGCTTATAATTGTACTTTATTTTTCTCCAATGTAAAATGTATTTAACATTCAAATCATCAATTGATATATCATTCAATAAATTATCTAATTATCTTAATTTTGTGCACTATTTTTTTAATTAAAATATCAAAAGTTAAATAAAAAAAAGCTATATATTCTAATTTTACCAAGTATTTTATTAATACCATACGAAAAATTTAAAAATTATAATTAATAAAAGCAATTCATATTAACTATTTGAGGAATTTGTTGACAAAGAGTATTCAAATCACACAAACAAATTGAAGTGAGAATTACCTCGCAATGTCCTTGTTTGATAATCAGCAGTTAGCAGTTAGCGGTTCGGTTAGCGTTAGCGGATTTGACCAGCGAATTATATCAACGGTTGATTAAAAATATATTTGAAAAAATTAACTGTTTAGTTAACATGTAAAATGACCTAAGGGTAAATATATTATAATAATAATAAAAATATAATAATAATAATAATAATAAAATAATAATAATAATCATAATACATAATTGTTTTAAAAATAAAAAAATATAATTAAGTCCAAATCATATTACATACACACAAAATTGGAAGGTGTACCTTGTTTGACATGCAGCAGTTAGCTCTGCAATATTAGTATATATTTAATATTTTATGCCCTAATTTTTATTTGCTCTCCCTTATGTCCCGTATTTGATTTCAACCATACTATACAATTATTATCTTGCATTTGTAAACTTAGAATTGTCTATTTAAATACACAAAATTTAACATTCAATTATCTATGCATGAACAATTTCAATGTAATCTTGCTTTAATATACCTTAAAGTACTTATTTTTTTTAAAAAAAAAATATTAGGCATTATCCCAATCGCGCAATGCGCGTAAAAACTAGTTGTGCTTATAATTGACATATTTTGTGTTGGTGAAATGAACCAAGAATCGATTTAATATCGTAAAATAATATTTATATATACACACACGACGTATATAATAAATATTATTCGATATATTCTATCCGAAGTATATATATATAACAGCACAAATTAGAATAAATAATCAAGACACCATGGTTGATATGTAGTGGAATATGCTACGGAAAAGATATATTACATATCACAAAATGGCAATTTATAATACACAGATTAATAATTCAACCCAAATTATAATATAAAAGGAGGATTTTTTGCTAGAAGCATAATCCAAAACGCAAAGAAGGAAGATTGGCTTCGTGTTTCGGGTAGAGGTTTTTAGGCCGTGGTAGAGACCAACTCTTTCCTTAAAACCCTTATTTGCCACCTCCCAAAGTGGGTAGGAGCCCGCGTGCCTAGGTTTCCCAGGATAAAACGCGATAGCGGTTCGACGTTTGAGCACCCAAAAGCGAACCGGCGAACTAGAAGCAACAGCCTTGAAACAATTAGGCTTAGAAAGGAGTAGTAGGCAGAAGGTTTGAAGCTTGAAACCAAATTCGTGTAGATGCGTCTTGTACTTGTTCGGTTGGTGGTGGTAAAGCGTTCTACCTTCCTACCGCTTCTTTATAAGGGATGGACGTACTTAATAGGCATTGATCATGGGGCCCGATCATACTACTTGGCCTTTGTAACATCTGAAGACAGCCAGCCATAACCTTGAGATTTTAAATTTAAAATTAAAGGAGATTTAATTGAGTAATTTAATCCATATTGTGTCCGTTGGCATACTGCCAGGCTGGCTAAGGTTTTCGGCCCGAGGCCGAAAACTACAGGCAAGTCTCGGCCTCCTCGTGCACCCAATTTCGGTCTTGGCCGAGACCTACTACCTCAGTTTTCGGCCTTGTAAGGGCCGAAACTATAATCTGCTTTGGTTTCGGCTGGACCCGAGCTCGATCTCGGTCTGGCCGAACCAAGTGACTTAGTGCTTGGAAATTGATACGCGAACAGTTGGCATAACTTA